>BMAC01000490.1:647210-670381 GCA_014905375.1 Phtheirospermum japonicum
CGCGTCGACTGACGCGGACCGTCGAGCCCGTCACGCGAGCCGTGCCAGCGAGCCATGGCCCAACTCATCACCCTACAGTTACCTCGTACACTTGCGAGCAAACTGACGTGCTTTTAAATTAATTATTAAAAACGGGGTGCACAAAAGTTTGAGTCATAAACCAAAGAATAATAAAACTCAGAGAGAGAGAAACTTACAAAGATTTTTTCATAGAGATGAAGGAGATCGGAGAGGCTTGAATCACTATCACTGCTATATCTCGAGTCGGTCCCACCACAATTATTACCATTCTCTAGGAAATCATTAACTATCATCGCCAAATCATGCTCAATCTCCATGAGTTTCAATAAGAAAAAAAAATATAATCATTTTCAGAAATAAAAGCATACGTCTGGGGTCTATTTGTAATTTTTATTTTGAATTAGGTTAAACCTCAAGGGTAGTATCTGTATATATTTAATATACACTGCCAAGTTGTATCCTTGTAATTACAGCGGCTAAAGCAGTGCAATGGAAAACTCAACAATATTAAAAAGGGAGAGAGAGATCACCTCTAATATGTCCTTCAATTTGCTGCCCACTACTCTGAGGTCAGACGATGTATCATGATGCATAGCCAACATATCTGGCGTCCTGCACATTTTATAGTTCAAGTCGCAACTTGAGCATCGAGATGGTGAAAATACTTAAAAGCACAACAAATGCATAAAAAAAAGGTTACTCGAGGAGTACCTTAATATGAATGGAATCTTAAGTTTGGCTGGAACATCAACACCAAAGAATAAAGCTTCTTCAGCCATTCTAAGTAAGACTCTCCGTAAAATTTCACCCAAGTACATTCCAGAGGTTAACTTCTTAAATATCTGTAAGAACATATTAACTTCATAAATCAGAAGGAGAACGTGTTTAAGCCATTTCTACGGTAACTCTTTTTAATGGAAAAGGTCTTCAAAATGACTTCCATTGGCATTTTCACACACTATTAATTCATTGAAAATAGCAATCCCGTGAAAATAAAAAAGCACTCCAACCTAATATCAGGAAAATTCAAAACATTTAAAAGGAATTATTTACAGAACTTAAAGGAACAAAACTCTTGTTTGCGGATAGTTCTTTTAAAATAAACAACAAACCACAACTTACGCAAATTAGAAATTTTCTTCTGTCTACCTAGTATCGTTGAGGACTCCAATATAAAAATCAACCTCTTAGCTGATCTTGGCCCGTGAAAAGTCCATTTCTGGATGTTGTAATGTTACATACATACAAATTGATTAGTTAGAAAAGAAATAGGTTGAAATTACAATTAGAGTGGGTAGACAAAAATGACTACTATTGACTTATAATAGATTCTCCAATAATAATTAAAACTTGAAATCCATTTGTACATGATAATGGTTCACTATTGAATGTAACAAGGAAGCTACAATTTTGGTTTACTGTTTTATCTGAGTTGCAAAATCATTCATTTGCAGTGAAAACTATGAAGCATAAACAGAAACCCAAGTAAGCTTACTGTAACATCATCGTAATACAAGAGCTTCATCATCACAGTCCGCTGAAAGAATGGAATAAACTGAATTAGCTATATTCAAAAAAAACAAAGTAAATAAATGGAAGTACTAGTAGTAAAGTGAACTAGACAAGTTTTTGTAGGTGACTCAGTCTCCAGAATTACACCTCTTCTGGCATCTTTTCCAGAGTTCTCATCAATTGAATTATTGTGCGAACCATTTTGAATGCCGAACTCCTGTAATTAAACATTCTCATATTATTTTTGAAAAAGAACTGAACCAACATTAGACTACAAAAAATTTAGATGAAGCTAAATGATTCAACTACCTCATCTTACTAGGAGTTATCTCTCTTGTGGAGTTAGGTGTAAATTTCCCTCCCTTCTTTATGACACTACGATTGATGTTCATTGAAACCTCCTCACTGTCAGTGCTAGAGTAACTGAATGAAACTGCAAGAAAAACACTTCATCAATATTCGATATCATCAATAGTAAAGTTATATCACAGAACAAACAGCCTTGAAGATTTAAAACTGTACTCTTAATCATTCAGATAACACACAAAGTGTTCGAGATTTTGAAGAATCTAACCAATCATGCAAGTTGAAAGAGATTTAATGGAATTAACATATTAAGTTACATAGTTACCAATTATCAACTCAATTTAATGTCGCAGAAAAATGATGGAAGCGGATTGGAATACGGGCTTCAGTAAAACAGAAATTAAAACCAAACAAAAGCAGAAAAAAAAAATCAAAACTAAAAGCTCATTTAACTGAGTACCACAGATATTGTGATTACCAAAAAAAAAGCACAAAAAATCAAAATATACAAAAACATCAGCGCATTTATCTGCATATTGTCTAACGTCTGGAAATAAACCGAGCTCAAATAAAACAAATCTGATCGGTGACAGAATGTAGAAACACGGAGATGCAGAAAACTTTTCTGAATCCTCCTGAAGCGCAATAGTTACATAAGTATCAAAATATCAAGTCGAATAAAAGTATATTCTAATTAAAACCTTGGGTTCAAAAAAATCTAAAAACGGCTAAAAATCGCTTCTTTATTAATAGATAATGCCAAATAGTTAATAAAATTAAGAAAAAAAAACATATATTTTTTCTAATACCTAGGTGGTTTGAGCTGGTCTTGAAGTGTGAGGAGTGGTTTGCAAGGCGCCGGCGAGCCGGGGTTTCTTGGCACTCGAGGGGGATTGGAAGAGCCCACGGCGGTGTTTGAGCACATGAGCTGGCGCTTGCGGCGGCGAGCGGCGGGGACCCATGTGCTCTTCACGTGGGTGGAGCAGTCGAAGCCTCTGCTCTTACAGCAAGACCTACATCTGTCGTGCGAACAATAGATAACCTTGGGTTCTTTCACCGTTGAAATCATGGAGCTACAGAATCCTAAATATTGTATCAAGATCATATAAGCATGGGAGAATTCTTTATACCCAGACCACTACTGAAAGATGAAATTTGAGTCAATATTAAAGGTACACGATGAGATATTTAAATCACTTTAAATAATGAGAAATATAGGGAGAATGTGATCTACCTTTCCAAGTTATCATTTTGTCCTTCCCAAGGTTTTATAAAATCCTCCTTCTCGAAAACAAACCTGGACACTGAGATCTCAACCCCTAATCACTGACAAAAAAATCATAATGAGGAAAAGTGAAAGGGTTAAGGAAATAATAAATAAGAAAATATAACATTAATTAAATTGAAGAGAGAAACAATTTAACAGTCCCCATCCGACTTTCCCAATTAACTTTCAATATCTCTCTACACTGCTCAGGAAGAGATATTTAAATAGTAATATAACCCTATGGGCCTTAATCCCACTAATTACTTAAAATAACTTAAACATTACTAATTATTTAAATAAACATAATAAAATTAAATAAAAAGACCTCTAACAAAATGAGACATTATTAAGAAATTTATAGGCAAACAGTTCTTACTACTCAATGATATATGTACATCAATATCAAGAACATCAATAAACAATACGAAACAAATCACTTATAGTGTGAGAAATGTACTGAATGTGGACCAAACCAATATAAAAAACAAAGTCTTGAGCACATCAACAACGGAAATAGGGCTCTCTGTTTTCCCCCTCGACACATATCTTTCTATATCAGGCTCGTCTTCGATGTCAAAAGGCACATAGGTCTCATTTTGGTACCTCAAACCATTCATTAAACCATTGTCATCGGTGTATACCCTACAATCCATCGTCTAACGTAAATCACTAGAACGAAAAAATCTCTCTTCATCTAAAACCTCATTTTTGGGCCCACGTGGATGATTTGAAGGCAACCTAAAGTCAAAGTCATCTGCATTTACGTCCTCATTATCCGATTGAGACGGAAGTAGAACCCCAGCCTCGTCACACCAGCCTGAGAACAAAGGATCGCGCTTTATTACAAACTTCTCATTTTTACTATTCGTTAAATCATCAGTTCCTGATTTTTTTTTTTCTACCATTGCCTTTTTCATAGCATTGTGTCCCAATGGCCATTGAATCATAAAACCTACTACACCACATGACACCTAAGCTCTGCAAAAAGGAACCACATATAATTTGGTCATTAGTGCTCTAAACTCAGAATTAACAAATCCCAACAGGAAAACAAAGAGAACCTAATCTTGACCAGCTGAATAACTGTAAAATGGATGATAACAACTCAGATCTTTTCCATAGATCATAAGCGGGGAAAACAAAATAAAATTAAAATTAAAAGAAGATGAATACGACGAATATCAAGCCAAGAAGAAATGCATACCGAAACAGATCGAACAAATGGGGAAATAATAGAAGAAAAAATAATTCCTCATGCTCTTCGCAAGCTCGAATGCGGAGTCGCCGTCGCCTTTCGCCGACACCAGCTGGGCTACGTGGATCAGTGGAAGAATTGGGGATATGAGATTGCAATAGAGCCGACGTTGATTTGCTTTTATTTCTATCATGGAGGAGATCTGTGACATCGGGATGAGACATGAGACGGATGAGAGAGGAGATGAGAAAACGAGGGCAAACTTGCAATAGAGCCCGCGGCATTGATTTTCGTTAAATTTTAGAATTTTTTTTAATTTTTATCAATACACCAAAACGCCCTTAAAAAGGCGTTCTGGTATATTGATATACTAGAAAGCCTTTAAAAAAGACGTTCTGGTATACGACACTTTTATTACGAAAATGTCACCGGCTTATATTCTAGAACGTCTTTTTCTGAGGCGTTCTAGATTGATTGTTCTATAATAGATTTTCTGCACTAGTGCATCCAAGCGATTGCCGTTCCTTATTCTCTCTATGTTCCTTTGATTATCTTCACTTGTCTGTTCAATAGCGAGTCGAATTGAATTCTCTAAGCGTGCGCGGGTTTAGTTTGATCATTCTACGATCAAAAATAAAAAAAACGAGTGAAAAACTACAAAAACTTAATAAAAACCGCGCAAATGCTATAAAAACCTACAACTAGCAAAATAGGCCTAATCGACTCTTAATACCCATAAATGAAAGCAAAACACATGCAAACACGACACAAAAAGGTAACAAAAATACGTACAACAACGTGCAAATCAACCACCCCACACTTAGAATGATTGCTTGTCCTTAAGCAAATCTAATCTAGAATTACGAAATTATCCCCGGGTGATCCTAAACTAATGCACAAAAACCTAATTCGAGACGTCGCATGCTATAATGCTTGTTAGCTTGATCAAAAGCGACGACAAAAATGCGTTGATAAGAAAAGTTTAGATCAACTCCTGAAACCTAAAATTACTAGGTAACCCTCAAAATTGGTCCCCTCGTCCTTACCCCGGCTAAGGTCTATCCACGCTCGAACCGTTAATCGGCTCTCTACTAGCCTCAATCATCTATGACTCTTTTCGACAAACAAAATCTAAAAAGAAAAAAAATGTGCAAGGGTTGCACGTTTATTACATAATAACTCCAAGGATTTAAAATGTATCCTTGCTTATTCATCATTTTATTTTTACTATTTCTCCATTTTTTTTCTATTTCTTTTATTATTATTATTATTTTTTGGTATATACAATATAAGGAGAACTCAATGGCTCCGATGACTCGTTGCTACTAGCAACTTACAATATTCTCGATCGAGCACATGGAGCAATTGATGAACCCAAAATATAAAACAAAGATCCTATAGAGAGTGTTCGATGACGAGGCTAATTGAGGCACTAGTTCTATATTGAGCTCAAGGATAGCACGAAGGTAAAGCCAAACAAAGTTTCTAACATATCAAATTACCTAAGTACACTAAATCCGATCAAAATTCTAAACTTCTTAATCAAATCATCAAAACCGCGTAACTTCTCCAAGGTTCCAAGCAATATAACACACATACTTCTCGAATTACCACAAGCAAGCATACAAAAAATGTTAAAAACCTAAAGCGAACTCTAACCACCCCACACTTAAAACCTAGCAATGTCCTCATTGCAAATTAAGTAAAAAAGCGGTAAAAAGTGCAAGGGAAAAGAAAATTCCCCTATTCTCGAGCTTGTGATGATGCGGTCGTGCATAAGTCCTCTCCGGGAGTCGAGGCAAGCGATCTACAAGAAATAAACAAACGGGGGGTTGCAAAAACAAGTTATATACAAATAGTGAAAATCTTTTTGGGGTTTTCGAAATTTCTATTTTGTTTGGATTTTTCTTTATATTTTTTATATATTTTTTTTTGAAAATGGGTTGCCTCCCAATAAGCGCTATGTTAAAGTCTATAGCTAGACAATTTATACAAGTGACGCTATCCGGGATCAAAGAAGAGGTGATGATCATGCCACGCCTTGAAGTTCTCTAGTAGACACACCGGGTGACAAAAATCACCAAGGCGGGAAAGTCTGGCAAGCCGGAAGATCAAAACAACAAAAGCGCGGGCTTGATTTGGAGGTCGGAAGAGTGAGTAGTCGACCGCCAAAATTTTATCATCGCAAAATAGGTAGACGTACTCCTTCGTCTCCCCGACCGCCATCTCCTCTCTCTCAAATTTAGTAGTAGTCGTAGTCGAGCACGAGAGAGTAGGATCCAACGCATCCATCACTACCTTTTCCACCACCTCTTGTTCAAGTAGACATAAGGCATTGATTGGTGGTAGAAGAGACTCGACTATCTCTATATCCTCTAAAATCGTCACAACCTCATCATCCTCGCCAAGAGCAAGTGAACTCGACATTCCAAGTGCCATTGGAAACCCCAAAGTTGACTCCCCCACACATTCCTCTACGACATATTCAAGAAGCACGAGAGGGGTAACGCCAACCTCCGACCCTTTCTCCTCACCTTTTAACTCCACCTCCTTGCACCCCTCTTTCACAAGACCGTCAAAGCTCGAATTGCCATAAACCAAAGTGGGATCCACCACATCAAAGATGGGCATCTCATCAACACAAGGTTGTTTTATCTCATCCACATCATTGGTAATTTGCTCTATTTGAGTCTTCATGCGAGCAAGGCGTTCATCCATTTGTCAAATTGCCTCCACGAACTCGGATGAGAGAGGCTCAAAGTCCGGGAGTTGGGGCATAGACGAATCTTGAGAAAGGGTGCCATAAGGATCATCGCTCAAAGTATATGAACTTGTGGTGGGTAGATAGTAAAAGTCATAGCTCCATGAATATGAATCATGAATTGGTGGAACATACATGTTAAATCTCGGGTAAGAAGAAGGCGGGGCGAGTAGGGCGTAAGAATTTCCAAAATGGGATCATAAGAATCACGAGGCGTTGAATAAGGATCCGCACTCGGATCATAGGAATATGAAACCGGTCGGGGATAAGAAGGGCTTGGGCTGGAATAATCGAAAGGATGGGCCTATTCTTGACCGCTCGAAGCATACGGGTCATCATAAATAAAGGGGACCCGATAGCTTGGCAGAGTGGTGTACGGATTTGGATATTCGAGAGTTTGGATATAAGGGTCATCATATGGCAAACTAGCTCGGTAGTTTTCCATCCTCGGTCGAATCAATCAAGCGGGCCGTGAGGTGATGATGTGAGCCTAGTTGATACTTGATGCAAAGGCATCCTTTGATCGACTTGTGTGTGGGCGGGCGGCATCGGATTCTTGAATGAATTGGTCATCGTTCGCTTACCTTGCACACAACACTCAATAAAGGATTACGGGCATTGAAAGTAAAACTATAATCTAAACAAACTACCAACAAAGATAACAAAAGAAGTAATTAAAAACACCATTAGCCTTAATCTATCCCCGGCAACGGTGCCAAAATTTGATCGAAGATTTCTTAGCACTCTAGTTTTAGAAATCTTCTCCACAATAGTACGGAGTCGATTGTAGAGCGGTAAGTTTTCCCGAGTCGTGTCCCTCGAGGATAGATATTATCGGCATTAAGTCATTTGTTTGGGTTGAGTTTCTAATGTTAATGCTTAAATTGAAAAGAAGACTTGGAATTTACTAACCAAGGTATGAAAATTGAAATTAAAGCTTGCTTGAAATTAACTAATTTTAATGACATAAATGGAACCTAATTAAAAACCCTACATAAATTAAAATCTACTAAACTAAGGAAAGCTTGTAAATTTCGAAAGATGAAAAGGAGGAAAGTCAAAGCATTTAAAATTGAAGAGAAGTCAAAGAGCAATTAATATGAATAAGAAAATTTGACTAAAGAGGAAAGCTTCATAGTTCTTTCAAAGACCCAAATGTTTGTCTAACTAAAAGAGGTAAAAAGCTTCAAGATGATAGCATCCATGGAGTTTTTCAATAAATAAAGATCAACAAGCTAGGAGATTAAAAGGAGGATTTAAAATTTAATGAACAACAAAAAAACCCAAACCTAATAACCAACACAAGAGAAATCACAACAACACAAATACAACACATAGCATAAAAGAGGAAAGATTACTACCAATTTTTCATTAAACACCAAACTTCAAATCTAGATTACAACCTTCAAAAGCAAATCCAAATCTTCAACACAATTAAGGCCACAAATGAAGGAGATGTCACCCTCTCCAACACTTGCCAAGAAAACCAAACTAACTAACTAAGCTAAACTACACTAAACTAAGGATTATCAACTAGGATTTTAAAATGCAAGAGAGTGCTTTGAAAGTTACAAGCATAACACAACAACAAACTAAGAAGCTAAATATGATGTCTAATCAAAATTAAGAAATTTCCTAAATTGGCAAAAAGCTTGAAGAACTCATAAGAGCTTCAATGGCAAAAATAGTAAATGATTAACATGAAGAACATGGAATGAAGAACATACTCAATAACATAACAATAACACATAATAAGAAAGGAGAAGAATACTACCAATATTACTTCAAAGGAACTCCAAGGTTTAGCTTACAACTTCAAAATGCCTAGAACAATTTCAATACACTAGCTTCAACAAGGATGGAGATGTCACCTTCTCCAACACTAACTAAGAAAAACTAATTAACTAACTAAACTAAACTAAACTAATCTAAGGAATCTAGACTAGGGTTTACAATGGAAATGAAGATGGGGCTTGGAGGAGATGGAACAAGTCCAAAACAACCAAGGAAGGGATTGGGTTTGTGGAGAAAGGGTTGGGGGGTTTATATAGAGGCTTCAGAGGCAAAAATGTCAAAATGGGCAAAAAACAAACCCGAAATCTAGTCGACATTGGGTAACCCAGTGTCAGGTGCACACCATCATTCTGCCCAGCAGTCGACACTGGGTAAGCAGTCGATTTAGCTAGTCGACACTGGGTAACCCATTGTCAGGCGGTGAGGCAGTCGACACTGGGTTACCCAGTGTCGACTGCAGACCCAGTGTCAGCATCGCTCGCCTAGTCTTCGTTTGCTCTTGTTCGAGCGATTGTCGTTCCTTGTTCGCACTATATTCCCTTGATTGTCTTCAATTTTCCGTTCAATAGCGATTCGAATGGAATGACTAAAGCGTGCGTGGGTCCCGTTTGATCATTCTACGGCCAAAAATAAAAAAAAATGAGTGAGAAACTACGAAAACATAATAAAAATCGCACAAATGCTACAAAAACCTAAAACTAGCAAAATAGGCCTAATCGACTCCTAATATCCATAAATGAAAGCAAAACACATGCAAGCACGACACAAAAAGGTAACACAAATACGTGAAAAAACGTGCAAATCAGTTGGTACAAGTGATCTAGGGATACGGTATACCAAAAATACTTGCACCGAACTTGTTGGTTACACTGACTCGGACTGGGAAGGTGATGTAGCGGATAGGAAGAGTACCACTGGAGGCTGTTTCTTCTTGGGTAGTAACTTGGTCTCGTGTTACAGTAAGAAACAAAACTGTATATCCCTCTCAACAGCAGAAGCTGAATATATCGCAGCTCGAAGTGCGTATACGCAACTTTTAGGGATGAACCAGATGATTGAAGACTACAGTTTCCATAGCAATATTCTAACCGTACTGTGTGACAATACGAGTGCCATAGATATCTCAAAAAATCCTATTCATCACTCTCATATAAAACACATTGACATTCGGTATCATTTCATCCGAGACTTGGTTGAGACGAAACTAGTGAGTCTTGAGCATGTAGGGACAGACGGTCAACTAGCTGACATCTTCACAAAGTCATTAGATTTCGAGACCTTCTCTTGTTTGAGAAGAAATCTCAGTATGTGCATTGTCTAGTCTATGTTGGGTTTGATGGTTAGAAACCCAATTCTGTCATCAGTCACAACATTTGTATATTTTGCATGCATTTCTATTTTTTCTGTTTCATACATAATATGAATGCAATGAATCTGATTAATGGTGCAAAAAGATCTTGTGTTGTAATAAAAGTGATGACAAAAAGATCAACCTCTTGAATTAGGTGATTGTGAGTCTTTTCCGGAGAAACTGGTTTTCTCCCAGATCCAAAAACAAGGGGTGTTAAAAGCAATTGCTAAGATAGTTTCTCTTCAAATCTATAAAAAGATGAAGAAAATCTAGATTAAAAAGATCCAATCTTTATATCTCACCTCCTTGAACGATTTTTAACTTGGGTTAAGGGGTTTTTTTTATTGACTTTACCTGAAGTAATGTTGGGTATCATTCATGAAAAGCAACACTGATCAAGCCACTTGAATCATTAAGTGTTTTTAATTTTTTTAGGTCATATATTTTAGGCATCAATTAAGACACTATGTGAAGATGCCAAATTATTGTGTGCTCTGTTACTTGTGCTTGCTTCTCTCTTTGAGTTCTTTTAATGTTGTCAAAGGTTTGGTGGATCAATTGCTTCGGTGGTGTTAAAACTAGTGAGCTGGCCAGGTGATACAAGGTTGACATGGCACGAGTTTTTCACCCTGTACATATTTTTATGACAATGGTGATGGTTTCAAATTCCATCTCTAATTCAGTTTTGTGCAATTGTAGGGACGTGTGTGTTTTTTTTGGATCTTCGGTTTATTGAGTGGAGATCATGTGTCCTAAATTAAGGGGGAGTGGGGTTTTTGGATGGAAAGGAAATCCTTTGTGGGTTAAATTAAATTAGAGTTTTTACCTTACCTTTCTCTCTCCTATTTCAACGGTCATTTTTTTTCCTATTTAAGAGTCCGATTTGTTACCGTTTCTATCCCACTTTTTCTTTAATCCTTCGGCATTAAAACTCTCTAACTCTCTAATTCTTCATAATCTCTCCCGAATTTCTCTTTGTGTTCTATTTTTCTTTTTGACACTTGCAATAGGATGTCTTCTCCGAGCAAAATTCCCGTGCTCCCTACCGGAGTGCAGAACCCGTCCGATGACCAGGAACCGATGAATCTTCCGAGATTCGGTGGCTTGAATATTCGCAAAGAAATTGGTGGCGCCTTCCCCCAAAACCCATCACCGGTTGTAACACCGCCTTTCAGTTCGCCGCCACTCCTATCTCAGGACGTTGTTCAGATTACAGTGCTCACTAACAGGAATACAGAGGTGCAAGTTTTTCCAGGTCAGGCCGAGAATAAAATTGATGTCGACAACCCGCCAAACTTGCCTTTTATTGCTGAAGTATTTGGGCGTGTTGGCAATCTTACCTTGAAAAGGTCACGGCAGTTGCAGAATATCCTACCAGGCGTGGTGTCGGTAGCAGTTTTGAAAAGTCAAGCAGGACCACGGCGAGTTGTGCCGCTCGAGCACATGAACCTGGAAGAGGACGTCACTGTCATGATGGACTCGGACGATGAGGAGTTTGTGCCCTCCGCCCCTATTGCTGTCCCGACGACCTCCTCTGCTCCCCACGTGATGCCGACAAGGACTTGCCGGCGGAAGGAAACTGTCAAGCTTGCTTACAAGAAGAATCCGTCTGCTCGTGTCAATGTGTCACCCAGATCGACTGAGACTAAGTATTCAACTGCTACATATGAGATAGTTGATTTCTTCACCGGCGAGGTTTCCAGCTCCTCTAAGCCTGCTGAAGCTACACCAGTTGCCATTCCTATTCCTGAGGTTCACTCTGAACCTGAACCTCATTTTCTTTTTGAGTATTCCTCCGATACATCTGACGAGATTCTTATCCGAGATCTTCGACTGTCCAAGAAGGCCACCAAGAATAATTTTAAAGGCACTCTGCCTGTTGTCGCCCAGAAAGATGATGTTGGGTCCGGTGATTTATCACCAAAGCCAACATCACCTAGTGATGAACCAGTTCCATCCTATAAAGCTAGTTCTGACTTCGTTTCTTCTAGCGGTGCACCAATAATGTCTGCTGCCTCGGACCACTCTGATGAAGCCCCATCTCAGGCCATTGAGATTGAGTACATGGAGCCGTTCTCTCTCAGGTTCCTGACAAGCAAAGCCGAGTAGTTGTTCTCGAAATATCAGAACTGGGGCTTAATTGTTGAGCGCCGAGTCCCGGTTGATCTCTTTGAAAGGCAAAATCTGATTGCTTTCTTTAAGCACCGAGGTATGCTTTCAACTGTCACTACTGATATGTCGTTTGTTCATGTTTTTGTCTTGAAGTTTTATGAAAATTTGTTACCTTCTGTTGCCAATCCCATATCTGTGAATTATGGGAAAGTGTTTTTGCATGGTAAAGTCTAATCCTTTACTCCGGACTTAATAAATGAATTGTTTGGTACTGAGGCGTACCATGGTGACTCGACGGTTGATGACATGAATGAGATCATTCTGTTTTTATCTGGTGGATTGGTGAACAAGTGGCGGGAACAGTTGACCAGCACACATTTGTCCTCCCTTTACTCGATCCTGCATAAGATAGTCGTTTTCAACTGGGTGCCTTCGAAGAATGCGACCGTTCTGATTTGCCCTCAAGCTCAGTTCCTGTTTAGACTTGGTCGGGGTATCAATTTCAATTTTGGGCAACAGGTCTTTGATGCTATAACCAAGTTCTCCACCTCCAAGAATGATTCTTCTCTTTGATTTCCCTCTCTTATTTACAGCATCCTGGAGAATTAAGGGCTTACGCCATATGATGATGATGCTCTTACTGGTGAGCCTGAGTGGTTCACCCTGCGTAGCCAACACTTGGCTGGGGCACGTGTCGTGGATCTCCTCTGGTCAGCGCCCATACAGGATGGTGTTGCGACTGGTGACAGTTCTAGCGTTCCCAACACCAGTTCCAACATGGTTAAACTCACGCCTCAGGTTGTGCGTGCTCAGCTTGCTTTGATAGACATTCAAATTGCCCAGCTTCAGGCGGTGCGAGGCTCCTGGTATGACGCCCTTTTTCTTTTTGAACAAGTGGGAGAAAATGAGGATGACGACAGAACCAAGGCCGACAAGGCTACCGAGGATACTGATGGACAAGCTGCCGAGGTGTTGGCCATCTTAAGCAAGAGGAGGACGAAGATCTTGTCGAGGAACAAGAAGCTAAAGAAAATGAAGAAGCTGTTGTGGAAGAGGAACGCTGGTGAAGGGACATCAACGTCTGCTCGTCGATCTATGAGAGCTCGTGGACTTTGAGTGATCATTCCTATCTTAATTTCTATTTTTATTTTTTGCTGCTGCAAAAATAATTTTATTTGTGTTGGGTTGTTTAAACAATGTTTTTTGGGGGGAAGTTGTTGAACTCAGGGGGAGTTTAAATGTCTTGCTTGCATTGTTTGTGTTGTATCCAGAAAGGCAAAAGGGGAAGATTTTTGAGAATAATATTCTCGGAAATTTTCCTTTTTGTGTGTTTGCCTTTCTTGGAATTTTTTTTTATTTAGGAGTCTAGATTTATTTCCTAAAGGTAGTTTTAGTTTCCTTATTTTTAGCTTAACTTGTTTATCAAGACTAGGAGTCTTAATTATTTAAGGGAAATGGACGACGCAAATGAAGCACGACTTTCAGTTATTTTTCTGCAGAACACAAGAATGGAACCTACTTGGAGCTGCAATTCAGAATCAAGAGACTTCAAAATTGCGTAACCAATGGAGGAGATCTAGTCATTCGTGGCGACAAGTATTAGTGTATCAAATGTTGATGCATTTATTTTTCATATATTACTTAAATATTTTGTAATTGGTGTTGAACGATTAAGTAATATAGTTTTTGGGTTTGAATACCCATGTCCATAAGTACGTTTACTTACGGACTAAAAGTTTAACAAGTGTGTTCATTTATTCTTATTCCACTGCTAATTCAATATTCTCTGTTTGGTGTTATTACTGGTGTTACTTAACATCAATCATAATATCTGTTATGTTATAAGATTACAGTTTCAAACTGGTTGATGTTAAGACTGGTGTTATTTATCACCAAACTTAACATCACTATTCAAAATCGTAGATCTACAAAATTACAACATCTAACTGCAGGATAAATTTCAACCTTAAAGTAAATAGTTACTTGTCAGTGTTGAACAATGTTAGCTTTCGATTTTCAAGAATTCTTTTCATTGATATTTCAAATGGTATTTATTACGTGATGACTGACAAGAAAATTGAATGATAATTCATTTCTCACGTTGGGCTTTTCTTAAGGAAGCATATTTATAATCATGACTAATTTTACGTTTCTATATCAAGATTTGTAAGTTATAATGGTTTAAAATCCTAGTTTTCAGTGATGATAAAATGCATTGACAAAACTACGAATAAAATGTACAAATAAGTTTTTCATAATTTATAAAGACATTTATTTCAAAAATAATCTTACTGCAAACAGTGTCTTTTACGACGGTTATTTGAGAGATTTAACGGCGGTTTTTGAACCGCCGTTGTTGGTATCGGCGGTTCCCAAAACTGCCGTAAAGAAATAGGTTTTAACGGCTATTCTCATACACTTTTAACGGCGGTTCTATAACATCCGTAAATTATACCATTTCAACGGCGATTTTCTAGAACCGTCGTAAAAGATCAATTATTAACGGCGGTTTTAATAACCACCGTAAAAATGGCACTAATTAACGGTGGTTCAAAACTGCCGTAAAAAATGGTACTTATTTACAGCGGTTCCCAAAACTGCCGTAAAAAACCTCTTTTGAAGGCGGTTAATTGTGCCTTTTTACGACGATTTTTGGAACCCCGGATTTTAGTACCCATTTTACGGCGGTTTTTAGAACCTCCGTTATTTAGTGCCTTTTTACGGCGGTTTTTAGAACCGCCGTTAATTAGTACCTTTTTACGGCGGTTTGAGAACCGCCGTTAATAAGTAGGTTGGAACCGCCAGTTTTTTTATGGTTTTCTAATGCCTGATTTTCCTTTCCTGTTTTTTTTTTTTTTTCGTCCATAAATAGAACAATTCAGTTGCAATTCATACTTAGAACCATTTTCAATTCATCCACAAATAAAACAATCCAATTCATTCACAAATAAAACAATCCAAAGTGCAACCAAATTTCAAAATAATTCAAAGTGCAACCAAACTTCAAAACGATCCAAAATGCAACCAAACTTCAAAATAATCCAAAACAATTCAAAATGAAACCTAAACTTCAAGAGTATACATATACTACATAACCCCAATCATCCATCATAAATGTCAATAAATGTCAATGGAATATCTCGACCATTGATCTTGTACTCTTTGATACTATCAACACTAAATGGTTGGTCACTAAACATCTGCAAAAAATATTTAATATACGAGATGGCCCTTGTTACTATACCCGCTCAAGTTTCCATATGCTTGAAAATCATTAATGGTACAAAATAAGAGAGCATGCAGCTTGAATGTCTGCCTTCGGTACCCATCAAATATGTAAATACCCTCCTCCCACAACTTTTTCAAGTCCTCAATCAAGGGTTGTAGATAAATATCTATGTCATTTCCCGGTTGTTTTGGTCCCGATATCATCATAGAAAGCAAAATAAATCTTCGCTTCATACACAACCATGAAGGTAGATTGTAAATAACAAGCAACATGGGCCATGAATTATGTTGACTACGCAAATTACCATAGAGATTCATTCCATCTGTAGAAAGTCCAAGCAGAAGGTTTTGTGATTCGCTTCCAAAATCTGGAAAAACAAACGATCAATTTTCTTCCACTGAGAAGAATCTGCTAGATGTCGCAACTTGCCATCGCATTTTCTCCCATCTTCATGCCATGTAAGGTTCTTTGCATATTCTGCATTAGCAAACAAATGTTTAAACATAGGAATGATCGGAAGACACCATACCGCTTTCACTGGGGAACGTCGGTTTGTGCTCTCGTCGCTACTACATTCACCCGATCTGTCTTTGTACCGTGATACCCCACACCTAGGGCACTTATCTGATGACTCGTACTTATTTCTATATATTATGCAATCATTACGACATGCGTTTATCTTCTTGTACTCCAAACCCATCGGATATAATATCTTCTTTGCCTCGTAGTGGTAGCTTGGCAAAGTGTTATCTTCTAGAAACATTATTTTCAACTGCTCAAGAAATTCAGTGAAACTTTTGTCACTCCACCCATTACGTGCCTTAATATTGACTAGTGTTAACGTTGTTGACAAGCATGTGAAGTTTTTACACCCAGGGAACAAAGCCTTCTGTGAATCACTCTTCAAAATATCATGTACATGTGCTTCCTTAAAGGATTCTTAACCAACATCACGGATTATGTCCTCAAGTTTGTCCTCGTCCTGAAATCGATCATCGATATCTCCACGAGTGCGTTGGCCATAAGCTTGCTTAGTCGTCTCGGGTGGAATGTCGAACACTTTGCCATGCCATGTCCATATAGAATATGTTCCTTGATCATATGGGTTTCATGTTGTCTCCCATTCAAACAGTTGATACAAGTAGACAAAAAATTATAACTGGGTTCTAATTGATTCACTTTAGCAAATTTTATAAAAAAAAACCCACTCCATCTTCATATTCCTTGCTTACGCGACTTCCATTCATCCAACTCCGATCCATATCTTGTAAAAGATCGAAGAGCTAAATACGAAGGAGGATAGGATTTTCTTAATAATTACTTTATACTATTTATAACAATCGTGGTTATTGATATTGAAGTGATTATATTTTAAAAGTCATTTCATATAAAAGAAAATGCAGCATAAAAAGATAGTAGTCAGAAGTGAAGATAACTTACAATTTTGTCGGATAGAGGGGGGAGCCGAGCGACACCAGCCTATGACACCTTCACGGAATCGCTTTTCACCTTGAACTATAGAGTTGGAATCCTGCGCATCGAGACAAATTAGAGTTGGGCTTTTCTATAATTGGTAGCATTTAATAATATAAGCCGAAACTTGATTAAGTACAACAAGAGTGTACGGAGAATAAGTTGTTAATATGCTCTTAAATATTTCAAAAAGAAACCAAAAGCCAAAAAAAGAATTTAAACGCCTCTTCATTGCTTTTTGATTATTATTAAATTATGCAAAATCAAAAGTTAAACTTGGTTGCTAATAATCACTTTTTTTTAATTGGTTGCCAATTGTAAACTCACATAACTCATGTCTCAATTGCCATTTTGTACACACAAAATATTGATTAATTAAATGATGAACCCACATAACTGAGTAGTCTTTAATATTTCTATTAGGAGTGTATGTATTACTTAAAAAAAAAAAAGATGACAATTTGTTATTTCCAATACTAAAGAAGAAAGAGTTTGTAATTTACACTTATATTTAATTCACACCTCATTCCAATTAATACTAATTAATACTATTTTATATATTTAATTATGGATATTTATGATACTTTAGTTTTTTTTCTTAGTAGGTGTGAAACAGGTCAAAGTTGTATTTATTTTTATTTTGAATGAGGGGAAGTACAAAATTGAACTCTTTATTTCTTTTTCCCCTCTAAAGCTTCACACATGTAAAAGTTGCATTTATTTTTATTTTGAAGAAGTGGAAGTACAAAATTGAACTATTTATTTCTTTTTCCTCTCTAAAGCAACAAGTATCGTGAATCGGAAGAAATAATTAATTAGACGAAGTTCAATGAATATTCGATAAATTATCGAGTTAATGCAATGATTCGCAAATTACGCTATCCAACAACTTTTGACCAATCTGATATTTATAATCTAAAAATAAATATAACTCATTTTTATTTAAATAAATACAACTAAAATGAAAAATCACCAATTTCTTGTTATATGATTTAATATATTAAATTATTATTCAAAATTTATAGTCGATTTTTTAATTTAAACCAATCCATTAGACACCCTTAAGAGAGGACCAAAAGAAAAGCTTCTTAATTCACACACCTCTTTTTGCTCCTTTTTGTTGTCTGAGCTTCTCTTTATATAGTTTTAGCAACTTAGTTTTCTTGCAATAATAAAGTTCTGATTAAGGGGTAATTGCAGAATAAGTAGAGCAGGTGATGGAGGTCAATGGCTCAAGAAATATGAATTAGCCATGCTAAACTTTTAACAAAACCAGACATTAAACATAAAGTTTCTTGGACCTAGTAGCTTTAATTAAACCAGACATTAAACATAAATCTCTTAAAAAAATTAAAAAATAATCCTTTAATTTTCAAACAAACTTTACAAAAGTGCACCCTCAAGAGGGTTCTTTGTAAATTGTAAAATATAGATGGGGTTTCCTGTAATTAGAGTAAACCTATGGGATAATTTTTGTAATTAACAATAAAGTCATAAAACAATTTAGTTTTTGAATCTCAGCTGAAGTGCAATTTGTATTAAACGATACAACATTAATCGTACATCCAGGAAAAAAAATCAATTTTAAACTTAAGCTGCACATTCTTGAATAAATAAATAAAATATCTTGGTGGTCGTTTTAAGTTGCCGCCAGTTTTGCCTCTGAGGGATCCGTAATGGCTGAGCTAAAGCAATAGAACGAATTATACAGAGGAGGTTCAAGAAAGAAACAGCAGTTATCTTACTTTCTGTAGAGTTTTGAATTGTACAGATTTGAAGAAACTCGAAACGGTTTTTATTGGGGGAATTTGGCAAATGCTTGAGCAAACTACAACCTCTGAACCAAAACCAAGAACCTACCTGGATGCCACTCGATGCTTGTCTTATAAGTCGTGCTAAGATTTAATTTAGCGCATTTTGAACATGCATTATTGAAGGAGAGGAGATTGGGTAAATTGACATGGGGGTGATAAATCCAAATCGATTGGTTACCAAAAATATGGGGTACTAACCTCAAAATAGAGATCAGCGACCTGAAACAATCTCTAAATATGTCACAACGATCTGCCAAGCCTTCCACAAATCTTCTAGCGGCCTCGCCAGTCCTGCAAAACAGCACCTCGAACGGGTCGGATTTCGAACTCGTCAAGGTCCTCCGATACTTAAGTCAAAAGCAAGTCACAACTCAAAACACTCACACCTATTATAACAAGTCAATAATACGATAAAACAAGATCAACTTAAAAGAATGAGAGGTATGCACCTCCTTTTATAGAGACAAGAGAAGTATTTTCCAAGCCAAGGATTTCCTTCTCTCATCACAATTCCATAAATACCACAGTACTACAACCGACTCTGAATTAGAACTCTTCCTGTATGCCAAGTTCTCATAAACAATAAATCTCTTACCGTAATAGGCTTAGGCCTGTTATTCTTTCTATATAGTCCGTCGGGACTCCATAAACCATTCACATTTAAGCCCACAGGCTTGATATTCACAAAACCCACAATCGAGCTCAAACACTACACAAAACACAAGAGGTCGCGACCCTATATGAGAACTCATCCTCATACTCCAGGTCGCTACTCCACAAACCAACTCGCCCACTTCTCCAAAGAGACCACTCAGCTCGATCACCTCCCAGAAGAACACCCTTTCCAAGAAATGAGATCGCTTACCACAAATACCCTCATATATCAAATAATATACGTATGAGCATTTTGGTCCAT
This sequence comes from Phtheirospermum japonicum, assembly GCA_014905375.1. NCBI lineage: Eukaryota > Viridiplantae > Streptophyta > Magnoliopsida > Lamiales > Orobanchaceae > Phtheirospermum > Phtheirospermum japonicum. The sequence goes on from BMAC01000490.1 coordinate 666,962, forward strand.
ATCAGCTAGTCCCCCATGTTCAAGTTGATTGAGGCACGAAATCAGGTAGGGCATGTAGAACAGAATCAAAAGAGCACAACAACAACTAAAACAAACAATAAAACATAAACACATAAATAAATCACTACCCCACTTTACCAAACCGTTTCTTAGAATCACACAACTCGGCAAATCGAGCTGTAATACAAATCATCCCACTATAAATTACCTAGTACACCTGCGACCTGTAAAAGTTCAACTCACTGAGCTTGCTTCTTTTAATATAGCATGATCACCTCGCAAGGGACGACCTGCAAGTCCCAGACCAAGTCCCCAACTGTATACATGACGACCTGAAACCACATAACTGTTATCCGCTGACCTGAAGTCATATTCGAACTCAACAATTTAAAAAACGCAATCACAAACGGCCCCAAAAGTTAAAAAATGCCTCGCTCTATCTATCTCATCCCTTTTAAGTTACATTAAATGCAGACTGATGCCATGTCAGACACGTGTCACCTTCCCCCTTTCTCGTAGTATAATAAATATAGTGGGCCCAAAATAAATGGCCCAAATCATTCCTTGAAACCCTACTCATATTCCCGCTCCTATCTGTCCCATCAACTTCTTACGCCGCTCTACACAAAACCCCTTTCTCACCCTTCAGTCATCACTTTACACAATTACAAGCAAAAAGGGTAGCTATTTTTTCTCTGCAACAAAGCTCATCACCCAACAGGTTCTCAAAAGTTTGTCAATAGCGCACCACTTTAAACCGACCTCCAGTTCTCCGAAAATGTGTAAGTCTTCAGATCTCTTCTCTTTTACAACAATTTAACCTCACTGTTTAGAAATGTAATTGCATATGCTGAGTTATTACTATTCTGTGCTATCCCCTCCCCTTGTATTGTTTGATTTACGATGGAATTAGCATCCTCCATCCCCAAATCTCAAAGCTCAAGCCTTTCCCCTAAATCAAACCCTACTGAAAACCCCTATCTTTTTAAGAGAAGATGAAAACAGATAGACTCTCCCCCTCCCGGCCTTCGCGACGAGCCAGAGGGCGATATCAGTTGGTCAGAATTAGAAGTTGAAACTAGAGCCCATACTGAGGCCCAAGCTTTAGTGGACAACATATCCGAAAACTCTCCTACCCCTTTAGCCCTCATAACTGTCCCAGAGGGCATTCCTCTTTTAAAACCTAGCAATCTACCACCCTGCGAGCATTTTATGGAAAATCCAGCATCCGTAGCTCGCTCCGTAAAGGCCACCGGCATACCTTCTTCATCCCTTGTCACCAGGGAAATTAAAGATAATTACTTGCTACTTCCCGACCCGGAGAAGCTAGAAGAATTTAAACAAACCCTCAACCTACCCGAGAGTGCAAAAATAGTTTTGCCAGACATCCTTCACATGGACCCCTTGAACCCGTCCCCCAATCACATAACTCTCTTTGACGAGCTACTTAGGGCGGGCCTCAGATTTTCCCCACACCCTTTTTATATCAAAATCTCTCTCCTGTACAAAATACCCGTCTTACAAATGACCCCTAACTCCATGAAATACTTAGCGAGCTATATCATATTATGTAAATATTATAAGACACAGCCCGATCCGTATTTTTTCCATTTCTGTTATCAAATAAAATAACAGAGTCATTCCTTCTATCTTCTACTCGCACTGGAACCGCTCGCTTCTTAGTGAAACCTCCAAATAAAGTACCTAGGTGGAAGAGAAATTTTTTCGTTTTACACAACACTAAGGAATGGCCCTTTTTAACCGAAATACAAGACCACACACCAAAATAATCCCCTACTCCCAGCCCCAAATATCTTCCTGCTTTATACAAAAAATGTTCTGATCAGCTCGCGAAATGGAGCAAGCACCCATTCGACATGGTGCTGCTTACCAGCCGATCTGATGTCTTCCGGTATGTGGGCATTGACTCTCGCAAAATCGAACCAAATCTTTCACTTACCGAGTCTGAGTTCGGTAGGTTCTCCAAGTCTTACAATTATACATCAGTCCTTTTTTCTAAAACTGAATAATAAGATTTTTTCTTACCACTGCAGTTGCGTTCATCAACAGATGTGCCGCAGCTCGCTCTAAGACAACCAAAGAACAACCTTGTCCACAGCCCGTCGTCGCTCCAATACCTCCTCCAGCCAACGTAGATGAGGCACTACATCAGGCCTTCGGGACCGGAACCAAAGATGATGATGTGGAGGAGATTCCAATAATAAAGCGATTTGAAAAGGCGAAGGGGAAACGCCCCCTGAAACCGGCAACCAAGAGTCCAAGCCCTCCTGAACCAAAACGGCGACGCCTTCAGAAGACTCATGCCATGATCTCCGCAAGCTCGCCTGACCTGAGCAAAAGACTGGCCCAGTGTGACAACGCTAAGGAAATCCAGACCTTCCTTAACGAGCGCATAACCAAAAAGGTAGACTTTGAAAAAATCCTTTCCTTTAACACCATTCTCAATTGCAAATTCTTATAAAATGTTACGATGCAGCTGAACCCCCTGGTGTCAAAGCTTTTCGAGGAGTTAATGGCTCAATTAGCGGAGAGCGAACTCCAAAAGATGTGCGACGAGCTGACCGCCCAGACCGAACAACAAACGCGGCAGCTATCATTAACACAAGGAGAGCTGGATGGTGCAATCAAGCTTTTGAAGGCTCGCGAGGAAGAAATACTGATTTTGAAGAGCCAAGTAAACAGCTTGAAGGACGAGGGAGTTCGTACAGACAACGAGTTCAAGGACGCGCAAAAACAGACTGGGTAGCTCACACTGCAAAATCAGAAGCTCCAAGAACAGTTAGAAACGGCTCGCGAAGAGGGCGTGTCTGAAGGTCGGCGGACCTTCCTCATAAGTGCAACTGGCGGGAAGTTCATCGATGCCTATAAAAAGGAGCTCGTAGCGGCATTCGAGAAGTCCTCCATCTACTTTGGCATGATGGCTGCTGGTGCTCAAGAATGGCTTTTCACAGCTGCCGGGATGATCAGAGAGGAGGTCGCAGCGCTAAATGTCACCTACATCCCCGACGTCCCAGCTCTCATCGACAAACTAACCCCCATTAACAGATTCAAAGGCAATTGGACACAGACAATTGACGCGAAGTAATGGTTATCGTGCCAAAATCGAGCTGTCTTATCTACCGGAATATCCTCCGAGCTAGAAGTGCCACTGGACGACCTACTTCCCTTGCCTGAACCCAACATCGAAAACCCACCAACTTCTTCTACTGAAAAGACTGCCTGAAACTCTTATTTTATTCTTGCTCGAAACTTGTATAAACAATTCACTATTCCTGCAATTACCTTTGTTTATATTTACTATCTGCACAGCTCGTTAACTTTCAATATGTACAAATCTGCATTTAAAACTTATATAAAAGCCATCAACCATATACGAAACAAACTTTCAAGCTAATATAG
>BMAC01000490.1:671193-685271 GCA_014905375.1 Phtheirospermum japonicum
TCACTAACTCTTGTGCGAGAGAAGTGCCCTCCGGTCTAGAGTTACCTTCTCCCGCCGAAACACCCTAATCCGCCCTCTAGGCATAATATTTTTTCAAGTGACACACATTCCAACTCCTGGGCAAGACTTTTCCAGCTGCATCCTTAAGTATATATGCGCCTCCTCGCAACACTTTCACTACCTTGAATGGCCCAAGCCAATTTGGCTCCAACTTCTTAGTCAAACGTAGTGCGTTAGCTCACCTCCACACAAAATCACCGACCTGAAAACAACGATGTTTGACCTTCTTGTTAAAAGCAGCTTGCATCCTTTGTTTATAATGTTCAACACGAACTGCAGCCTTATCCCGTATCTCATCAATCATTTCAATCTCTCCCCGAGATAACCTTTCATTCTCCTCCACATTGAATGTCACCAAACGCTGCGAGCCTCCCACTATCTCTGCTGGAATAACCGCGTCCATACCATCACCAAACTGAACGGCGACTCTCTCGTGGAGTTTCAAGGAGTTGTTCGATAAGACCACAGGAATGACGTAAGCTCCTCTTCCCAAAGCCCGCCAACTTTCTCTAATCGCAACTTAAGTCCCCGCACAATTATACGGTTAGTAACCTCCACTTTCCCATTAGTTTGGGGATGTGCCACAGATACAAAGCATTGTTTCATCCCCATATCCTTGCACCACTTAGGAATCTTTCTCCCATTAAAATGGGTCCCATTATCAGACACCAACACTCGTGGCACACCGAACCTCCAAAATATATTGTTAAAAATAAAATCCATCATGTGCTGCTCGCTTATGCCTGTGACAGCTTCGGCCTGCCACCACTTCGTAAAATAATCAATTGCCACCACCAGATTCTCCTTGTTGCCCGGATTATTTGGAAAAGGACCTACAATATCAATCCCCCACTGCGCAAACGGGCACGGCGAGCTCATAACCATCATCTCTTCTGCTGGTATATGGATAACCGGTTCATGCATTTGACACTTCTTACATGTTCGCACCAGATCAATAGCCATGGCTTTCATCCCTGGCCAAAATATACCATCCCGCAACATTATGCCCACCAATGCCTTTCCCTTCGCGTGATCGCCACAATAACCCTCATGTATCTCTCTTAGCACCTCTAACCCTTGTTCATTAGACAAACACTTTAAAAAAGGTCTGAAGCGCGGCCTTTTATACAGTTCCTCATTTATCAAACAAAAATGGGCTGCCGTTCTAGCCTCCTTCGTTGTCAATCTCTCTGCACCTTCCTTTGCTTTACCGAGGACATCCCATATAGGTGTGCGCCAATCATCTTTCACCTCGATGTCCATAATCTCCTTCCCTTTTTCCACACTACTATGGCCCAACTCCATCAATGTGACTTTCCGAGTATCACAAGTCCCCAATGCTCCTGCTATTCGAGCGAGCTGATTCGCCCGTGTGTTTTCAGCTCACGATAAATGCTCTAGTTTGAACTCCTCAAAACGTGCTGCCTCTTCGCGTAATTTATTCAAATACACCGCCATCCGCTCTTCCTTAGCCTCAAAAGAACCATCGAACTGACAAGCTATCAACTGAGAGTCCATGTATGCCCATAACTTTTGTGCTCCCAAGTCGTTCGCCATCTTGATACCCTGCAACACAACTTCGTACTCAGCCTCATTATGCTATGTACCCCAACTTGATCGCGAACTCCAAATTCTCGCCTTCCGGGCTTGTTAACATAATATCCATCCCCGCTCCCGACACCATAGTTGAACCATCAGTGTAAAGCGTCCATGCTTTTACCTCCTTGTTCACACCAGCTGGTCGTGCCATCTCTTGCAAAAAATCCACCAACACCTGTGCCTTGATAGCGACCCTTGGTTCATAAACCACATCGTACTCGCTCAACTTTACAACCCACTTCACCAATCTCCCAGATACATTTGGGTTACTCAAAACCTGCTTAAGAGCTAAATTAGTACGCACCTTCACTATATGGCTCAAAAAATATGGTCGCAGTTTCCTTGCTATACAAATCAATGAAAAACCTCCTTTATCTAGTTCGGAATATTTTAACTCAGCCCCTCGTAACATCCTACTAATATAATAAATAGGTCTTTGCGTCCTTGCATCTTCTCTGATCAATACCGAACTCACTGCGACCTCTCCCACCGATATGTATAAGAATAGGTCCTCTCCAGGCATTGGATTAGTCAATAGTGGTATCTCGGCCAAGTACTTCTTTAGCTCGTCAAATGCACCCGCAGCTTCTTTCATCCACTCAAACTTGGATCCCTTGTGAAGCGCCATAAAAATGGGACACCCCTCTCCGCCGACCTGGAAATGAAACGACTAAGACCTGCGATCCGACTTGTAAGCACCTGAACATCATGCACAGTGCGAGGGTGTGGCATCTCCAAAACAGCTCGCAACTTCTCTGGATTAACCTCAATTCCTCGCTCTGTTACCATGTAACCCAAAAACTTCCCAGACCGCACAACAAACGCACACTTCTTTTGATTAAGCTTCATCCCGTACTGTCTCAATATAACAAATGTTTTTCTTAAGTCCTCCACATGGGACTTTGCTTTCTTGCTCTTGAATAGCATATCATCCACATAGACCTCCATAGTGGCCCCCAACAAATCCTTGAATATCCAATCCACCAGTCTATGATAGGTCGCGCCAGCATTCTTCAGCACAAAAGGCATGGATACAAAACAATAGGTCCCCGTAGAAGTGAAAAAACTCACTTTGGGCTGATCTTCTTTAGCAAGAGGTATTTGGTGATACCCCTGTGAAGCATCCATCATACTCAATAGCTCGCACCCTGAAGTAGAATCTACCAACTGATCAATTCGTGGTAGAGGGTAGTGATCCTTCGGGCAAGCTTTATTTAGATCGCGAGAATCTACACACATCCTCCACTTTTGAGCCGGCTGTGGCACCATCACGACATTAGACAAATATTCAGGGAATTGAGTTTCCCTTATGTGACCAGCTTTCAACAGTTTCTGCACTTCCTCTTCAATTATCTTATCCAGCTCTGGCCCAAAATGCCTCTTCTTCTGCTTCACCGACCTCGCCTCTGGGTCCGCATTTAAATGGTGCTGCACGACCTCCGGGGACACCCCTGTTAAATCTCCATCCCCAAATGCAAATACATCCTAAAATTCTCTTAATAACTTCACCAGCTGGTCCCTCAACTCTTCAGGTATTAAGGTCCCCACCCTCGTAGTATAATCTGGGCGACCTTCCTCTAGAAAAATTTCCATCATTTCCTCATTCGGTTGAACAAAATTTTCCTGTTCCTTCATTTTCTTTTCACTAAGCAATCCCTCCGGCCGATCATCACCCCTCTCGCGCTTATTCTCCATTAACCCTCTCCTGATCGTCATATGATAGCATGATCTTGCGACCTGCTGTTCTGCAATAACTTCCCCTACTCTGTCACCCACCAGATACTTAATACTCATGTGGTACGTCGATGTTACCGCCTGGAATGCGTTGAGGGCAGGTCGGCCCAATATAGCGTTATAAGCCGACCTCCCTCAAATTATCAAGAACTTCAAGCTCTTTTCCACTCGTAACTCATCCCTTCCCAATACCACTGTCAGCGTCAGCTCTCCTTCAGTATTCACCTGTGCCCCATTAAACGCATATATGGGTGTATTCACATGTCGCACCTTTCTTTCAAATTCCATCTGCTCAAGGCAATATTTGTATATGATATTTACCGAGCTCCCATTATCCACAAAGATTATGTCGACGTCGTACCCTACTACCTCGGCCTCAATTACTAGCGCATCATTATGATCTTCCTGCAGCCCGCATCGATCGTTAGGGCCAAAAGAGATGACCGGCCTAACCATCTGAGATTGCCGACTCACACTAGCTAGCGACCTCCCACGTTCTAGAGTGGGCTGACTTAATATGCCTCCTCCGCGCATTGTTGGTATCTCCATCAGTTGGTCCGCTCGAGATCATGTTTATCCTCCCTTTATTTCTTTGTGGACCATTGTGTCCCTGATTCCCTTGCTTTGGTTGTCTCGCGACCTGATCCTGAGGCGGATCCTGAGGCGGTGGTGGAGGCAGTGGTCGCCTTTGCTCCTTTGGTTCTCTATCTTTATGAATCACTTCCTTCAGATGCCCTGCCTTTATAAGACTCTCTATCTCCTCCTTGAGATGCCTGCAATTTTTAGTGAAATGCCCATAATTGTTATGAAATAAGCAGAAGGAATTAGTTTTGGGGTGAGTAGGAATCGACGTGCGATCTTCTGGACACTTTATCACATTGGGTACCGAGCGCTCCATAATAGTGAATACCTTAGCCCGCGAATAGGCCAATGGTGTAAAATCCTCATTTATCCAATCTCGCATATCCTCTTCCTGCCTTTTGCTAATCACAGAGTTCGAGCTCAACAGCCCGCACACTACCCGTCTTGGTTCTCTCCTCAATTCCCTCTTAGGAACACTGTCTCCCAAATCAGTGACCTCCCTGCTGAAATGCGCCCGATGTTCCTCCTCCGCTTCCTCCACTTGTATGTACTTATGGCACCTTGCCAAAACCTCATCATACTTACGGGCCTCCTTTTTGACTAAGGATTTACGTAAATCCTCCCTCCTTAGTCCCTGGTGTAGAGCTCCACCCTTCATCTCATCAGTAGCAATAGGTACTTCCAGAGTGGCTCTGGTAAACCTGTTAACATACTGTTTCAATGTCTCATTAGGTCGTTGTACCATAGTAAAAAGTGACTGCGCTGTCCTCGCACTCTGCTTCATGCTGAAAAACTACTTCAGAAAAGCAGCTCGCAACACCTGATAACTGGTGACTTTCCCCCGCGGCAACTGATAGAACCAGTTTTGTGAAATTCCTCTTAAAGTAGATATAAAGGCTCGACACGCCACAATATCTGTATAACTATGTAACATCCTCGCATTCTCGAAGAGCTGCAAATGCTCGACTGGATCTGTCGTTCCCCGATACCGAATTTCTAATGCTTTATACCCCTTGGGCATTGTGGCCTGTAACATATCATCCGAGAAGGGATGTCCCTCATCTCCGTTGATTTTTTCTCCCTCAACTCGTTTTTGTAATTTCAGCATGGCCTCCTGCAAATCTCTAAAAGCCTTACTTCCTGGCCCCACCTCATTCTCACCGTTTCCTTCATTACACCCACTACGACTCTTTCGGGTTTTATCTCGAGATTCACCATATGTACTTGAAGTCTGGGTTCCGCTCTCACTGGTATCCCTACCTTGTCGGCGACCTCTACACCTGTAGTGGCTTCGCTTCATCTTTACTCCCTTCCCTCTTCGCATATGAGTGTGAGAATCTATGGATGAGGTAGAACTGGAAGTGTCCTCATACTTTCACTTACTCCGACCTTTCTTTCCTTGAGAAGGTCTCTTAGACAGAGACCTCTCGCTTTTTTTTACCATCAAGACTGCCGACACCTCTTCCTGCTCGCTGTCTAGCCCATCACCCTTCTCTTTTAGAGTACCCAGCTCACCTGCTAGGTACTTGTTCAACTCTTCCATTTTTTCTGAGGCACGAAATACATAAGCCCCTCTAAGAATCCCTTCTTAATCTGGCAGGGCTTATCCTTGGGCGTATCTCTCCACTCCCTCATCCCTATGTGAATCACTTTCTGCGCTGCAACTTCCGGCGTCTTCGCCTCCAGATCTTATGTCGGTTGTTTGCCATCATGCTATTTTGGGGAGGGCGGTGGCGTGCCCTCTAAATCCAGAACTGCCTATTCTGCCGGAAAAGGCGTCTATCCATCTCTTGTTGCATCCTGCTCGTTGACATCCGCCGCTCTATTCTTCTTCTTTAGTTTGTTCGGTCCAGAATCATAGTGTAGGGTTCTGGGTATTATGTTGTTATCCTTCATGCTTCGTTTGTGAATTTTCTCATGCATTTCGCTCAAGGACTCGATGTCCTTCTTTCCCACAGACGGCGTCACTTGATAAATCTAGATCGATTTGTTACCAAGAATATGGGGTACTAACCTCATAATAGAGATCAAAGACCTGGAATAATCTCCAAATATGTCATAGCGATCTGCCAAGCCTTCCACGAATCTCCTAGAAACTTCGCCAGTCCTGCAAAATAGTACCTCGGACGGGTCGGATTTTGAACCCGTCAAGGTCCTCCGATGCTTAAGTCAAAAGCAAGTCACAACTCAAGACACTCACACTTATTATAACAAGCGAATAATAAAATAAAGCAAGATCAACTTAAAAGAATGAGAGGTATGCACCTCCTTTTATAGAGACAAGAGAAGTATTTCCCAAGCCAAGGGTTTCCTTCTCTCATCACAATTACATAAATACCACAATACTACAACCGACTCAGAATTAGGAGTCTTCCTATATGCCAAGTTCCCATAAATAATAAATCTCTTACCGTAATAGGCCTGGGCTTGTTATTCTTTCCATATAATCCGTCGAGACTCCATAAACCATTCACATTTAAGCCCACGGGCTTGATATTCACAAAGCCCACAACCGAGATTAAACATTACACAAAACACAAGAGGTCGCGACCCTATATGAGAACTCATCCTCATACTCCATGTCGCTACTCCACAAACCAACTCACCCACTTCTCCAAAGAGACCACTCAACTCGCTCACCTCACAGAAGAACACCCTTTCCAGGAAATGAGGCTGCTTACCACAATTACCCTCATATATCAAATAATATTACGTATGGACATTTTGGTCCGTATCAGGGAGCAACAAATCCAACTTTAGTGTTTTTGTCCTCTTTTACTATAGTATGATTAGAACTTCAACATATGTATTTAATTTGTATTTGCAAAACTTAGGGATATGCTGATACGGACAAAAATGTCCATACGTGGTTTTATTTGATGTATGTGGGTATTTATGGTAAGCGACCTCATTTCCTGGAAAGGGTATTTCTTCTGGGAGGGGAGCGAGCTGAATGGTTTCTTTGGAGAGTGGGCGAGCTGGTTTGTAGAGTAGCGACCTGGAGTATGAGGATGAGTTCTCATATAGGGTCGCGATCTCTCGTGTTATGTGTTGGGTGTTTGAGTTCGGTTATGGGCTTTATGAATATTGAGCCCACAGGTTTAATGTGGATGGTTTATGGGGTCCTAGCGAACTATATGGAAGGAATAACAGGCCCAGGCCTATTATGATAAATAGATCTATTTTTTATGGGAACTTAGCATACAGGAGGAATCCTAATTCTAAGTCGGTTGTGGTGTCATGGTATTTATGGAATTGTGATGGGATAAGGAAACCCTTGGCTTGGGGAATACTTCTCTTGCCTCTATAAAAGGAAGTGCATACCTCTCATTATTTTTATCTTGATTTATCATACTTTGGACGTTTTGAACTACCACTTTATTTTGACTTAAGCATCGGAGGAACTTCGTGGGTTCAAAATCCGACCCGCTTGGAGGTGTTGTTTTGCAGGACCGGCTAGGTCGCTAGGAGTATCATTCAGAGGCTTAGCAGATCGCTGTGTCATATTTGGAGACTATTTAAGGTCGCTGATCTAAAATTTGAGGTTAGTACCCCATATTCTTGGTAACCAATTGATTTGGATTTATCACATACAAGCAGAGCTTTTCCTAAAGCTGATTATTCTTATAATGAGCCTTTTATATTATTTAATTATTAACTTTTGGATTTATTGAGGGGTTCATCATATGTGGGAGGAATGGGAGCTTTAAAAGTGTGTATATATTGAGTTCCTAAGATGGACGTCAAAAGTTAAGGGGGTACACAGATATTGAAAATGTATACAGTCTATATATAAATGTGTGTGTTCACGAACACACGCACAGGGTTAAAGGGTTAATAAGTGCATGCTTCAACACCAGACTTTTATTTTCCTTAGTAAGAACTTTTACTCGATGAACCAGTTCTCATAAACTTCTTCATTAGCAGCGCCAAAATCTTCTACATCATAGTTAGCTTCATTACTATTCTCAATAATGGATGAGTTTAGACACCATGATGTTAGTGACATCCTCATCGTCATTCCAGATAACAGACGGACATGGCAGCAACTTCTCCAGTCTCATTGGAACACTCATCGTCTTCTCCATCACTTATAATTTTCAAATTCCTCTTGCGTTTGGTGTTAGCACACTCGTGTTTGTAATGACCATAACCACTACATCATGATACTGGACGTTATCTAAAATCTTGGTGTTATTTTTATTTTGGTCTATAGACTTGACACCAATAGGATTCACATCCCTCCTTCGAAACATGTTCTGTTGAGGAGAATGACCAAGCGTTCTTTGAGTGGTTGGTTTAGAAAGATGTTTGCTGCTTCAGATAGATGTTTCCTTAGGAACTCATTAAAATTTCAAGTGATAAGTGCAATTCCATCATCACCAAACTCACAGTTTAAGCTTCAAGTGTGAGGGCATCAAGATTAAGTTTTTCATCTTTAGGAGCAGGATTTGAGATAAGAGCAATACTTCTACCCTTCTATTGTTTGATACGAAGTTCCATTTCATACGTCTTCAAAGAGCCAACAAGATCATCAAAACTCATGGTAGAGGTATCCTCAACAATGATTTCATTTTCCTCCATTCTTAAAACTTCAAATTGAGTCCCAAGCAGTCTTAGTTTTGTTTGTTGAACTCCTTTGGAGCCTTCACAAACACTTGTAAGGCATCCCATGTTTCTTTTGCAATCAAGAGGTTTTAGAGGACTCTTAACAAGAAGACATCCACATAACTGTAGGGTGCATTTAGGGACTTAGTATATGTGTTTGAAATCTCAAGTTCATCAGCTGTCCAGTTGATTTAATTTTTAAGAATGATATCACTATCCGGTTCATCCAGCCAAGGAGCTTCCCAACCAATAAAAATGGCAAACCACGATCTTTGTCCATGGTTTTGATATAGGCATGAATTCTCACTTTCAATACCGCATAGTTGGTCCAGTCAAGAACAAGTGGATGGTTTGAAACATTCACCGTAGTATACATAGCTTCCATCCAAAAAAATGAAGAAGAAGAAACCAGGATCAGCACTTAGTGTGTCAGTGATCGGTCTTGATACCAATTTAAGGGTTTAAAGGGTACATATATTAGCATAAATAACGTGAAAACAAAATATAAGTCACAGTGCTAGAGCATCAGTACTAACGTAAAGTTAAAGACTGACAGAAAAAAGTAACTACGCTCAAATGATTAGCCTATGAGTTAAAACTCATAGGTTGCGGCCTCTGGCCAGAAAAGATATTACTAGAAATTAATGTATTTGATTTACAAAGTGCTAAAAATGAAAAGTATCTATTAATATATGAAAAAATCCTGCTTGAGAATAATGTTTATCATCAGCGTGATGTGTTCCATAAACCTTTAAGTTTTATCGATCAGAAATTTGAAGTATACGTGTATGATGAAAGAAAGTCTCTTCAAATTTGATACTCTATTTTTATCACTCTAACTTTCGTAATCACCACACTAAAAGTCTTGTGGTATTTATATGTATATCATCTTCCCTTGGTTGAATCCTGATTAAACATAACAGATACTTGATAATTATCCTAATGATTAAAGAAGTAGATAAATAAAAAGATAAACTTCCCTATGTAAAAGGACTCTAGCTACACAAAGTAAACTCCTAAATTGTTTAAAAAGAAAGATGTCCAGAAACCCAAATAATATTAAAACTTAATACGATGTGAAGATATCGACTGGAATAAAAATTCCTATTAGATACAAAATCCTTTTTACAGTTCTATGTATTCCCAAATCTCAAACTATCATGTTACGACAAATCTTGTAAAACCATTTTGAGCTCTTGTTTACTTATGATGAATCAAAATAGTAACTAAACCCTCTCGTCGGTAACAGTGCATATTAGAATTCCATATTTCCTTGTGCAACTATGAAGGCTAATAATATGAATCTCAGGCAACCCTGTAAATAAGATTTCATACTAGTATGCACATGGTGACCAGGAACTTAAGCCGGCATTCACTACAAGAAATCTGATGTTCGATGACGATAAATTTCGTCATTACAAGTCTGTTTTTTCGTCACTGAAGAGAAACGGTGACGAAAATTGAGCGTCAAAGAGGTTGTCATAGTATTGCTGTCACCATTGGTGAAAGTGACAATTTTTTCTAGCGCGTCACGAAATGTTCGGTTTCGATGACGGTCATGTAAATTGTCATCATAGATTATACTATTTGGTGATGCTGAATTCGTCATGTAAGTGATTGAAATATCGTCATCAAAGATCGGTTTTGTCATCGTATGTTACCATTTCAATGATGAATACTTAATTTGTCATCATAACATTTGACTTTCCGTGACAAACATAACTACGGTGACAACTGTTTTTTGGGTTATAATGACGCTAATATTGTCATGATATGTATTAAACATTTACCAAATATAATGTTATTCGTCATGATAGATTTTTTTTATAGTGACGCAATATTAACCGTCACTGAACATCTATATTTACAATGACAAACTAATGTGTCACCATTTACTATGAAAGGTGACGATGTATTTTGTCACGAAAAAACTAAAAATATATGACGAATATTATAATCATCACGAAAGGTATTTGTTCAATGATGATCTAATGGGTACATATGGTGACAAACCAATCATCATAAATGATTTATTAAAGTGACAAATTTATGTGACGCTAAAGTTGTAATAATTGAGTGAACACGATTTGATAATTTATTTTCATGACGACATAAATTGTCCTACATTAATTTTTCATTAGTCGTTTGTAAGGAATAAATATCATAACGATTAAAATGAAAGCAAAAGAGAATTTATCATTACAATATAATGATAAGAATATTACAAAATATTTCTTAGACGATTTCGAACATACATCACAACGCTTGCAACTAACCAAAATAATAACTTCAAATATCCACAGTACACACACCAAATTAGATGACCAAAGTACTTGAATATTGAAAACAAGGACCTCGAAGCATAAACTAATTCAAAATAGTTACTTCATAAAGCAATACTTCTGCATCACTTTTTCCACATGTCAACATTTCCAAACAAAAACAATTGTGGGATCAGACCGCCTGCATATTTAAAATTTATACTAAATTAGTTTATAATCAAACAATTGTTGAAACACTATACAAAGTTCACAAAATTAAAACTGAAAATTCCGACTTACGTGGAATATAATGGATCAGGTCCCATTCGAAGCATCCCCACCCGAAGCAGACTCATTTGCTCTCATGAAGGCCATAAGMTTRTTGATRCAMTYGCCTTRCTGAGTCAATTGATTTTTCAAATCACCGACTTCATTCTTGAGCTCCGTCACTTGACCTTCCGACTCATCTGGCTTTCCTCGAGTGTCTGCCAGTTCCTTTTGCAGTAGTTGGGTGTTCGAATTAGGGCGTTTTCCTGGAGGTTTCGGTCCATAACCAATGCCTTTGATATAACCAGAGGCATGGCCAAGAACTTCAATTGCTATCTCCTGTTCTGTGATCTCAATCCCTTCTTCGGCGTACTTTTCTTTCATTGCTACCATCTCGTCCTAAAAACATATCGACGTAAGTATAATAATAATAACATGATCATTAACGAAGTTGGATTATAAAAAGCATGTGTTAGTTAGTTAGTTACCCAGTTTTCTCCCGCCTCAGCACTTGACCAACCACCTTTCACCGTATAATGTGTGCGCTTGTAAAGTTCGATAATGTCGCATTAATCGACCTCCTTCTCTGACTAATCAGCATTCAAAAAAGAAAATAAAGCAAATTCAGAACAGAAATATAAAAATTGCACCAAGAAGGAATAAACTTAATACTGAAATGTACATTTCGTCGCACTTAAGTGGATTTAATTTATATATCATTGTCAACAAATTTTCCTTTATATCGCAACAAATTTCACAATATTGATTTTACTAACGGGCAACGGATATATCTAAAAATTTTGTTGTAAAAATCTTGGTAACACTTACAAAGTCATTTTGAAGTATGGTGAAAGGAGTTCGGCCTGTAATATGTGGAGCTCGCAGTTTTTTCYGATTTTTCGTATTAGCGTCGCTTCGATTCTGCAAAAAAAAGAAATATTAATATTCTCATGGCAGAAACATACATATGATATATATCATACTATATAAAYAAAAGTATTTATTTTGAATTATATTACCTTGAAATCGGATGAATTGAAATGGTCGCACAACGATTCCCAGTTCTGTTGCTCATGACAAGAACGKGGCCTATTTTTCTTAGCCTCCTCAATGTTAGGGTACTTCAAGTAATGCTTGTGCAGCCTGTAACGCAGTTGTCGGGAACTTGACTGAATTCTGTCAATCACGCACTGTTTGACACCCGGTTTTTCCAGATTGACATCCATATGAATCTGCATATAACACAGCGATGTATCATTAAGCCGATACAAGATTAAAATTCATCAAAATAAGAAAGTGTAAAAACACTACCTGTATATGGTCAATGCTTGGCCCCAGACTCTTCTCTAAATCCACCTCCTTCCACTTCCTCGGCACCGGAAGGACATCCCGTGTCACTACCCCAATCTGACTTGAGAACTTAGCAGATTGCACTCGACTTTTAGGTCTTCCAATCATTGGATCAACCTCTATCTTCATTTTTTTCCCCGAAAACTTGTCGAATGACTTCATGATGCCTTTGCCCATTGTTGGACCACGTTTCCTTTTAGCAACTTTGGAAAGAGCATCTGCACATCCATTAATTAGTATATGTGAAAGACTGAATTTGAGATTTAAATTACTGAACCTTATTGAATGTATTCGACCAATGTTTAAATAATCAAATTTTTTATTAGTAAGTTGTTTTTATACGACGACAAAGAATTATATTGCTCCAACTCAACCACCGAACAACTTTTAACAAAATTCATTTTCATAATTATTCATATCAACAATACTATGCATACATTAAACAAACGCCAAACTTAAAACTAATTTACACATCAACAGTTCTACCCCTCCTAATACATTGCCCAACTCAACCAGTAACATTTGACATATATATCCAACTATGTAATCCCAACTTTTAGGTACCAAATAAATATGTAATCTAATACATATGAATCTCAATAAAAAAGAGAAGTTGCACATTATGAAATATTTGCCAATTTTGAAACTTGACAATGTCATGTACTATATATGTACAATTGTTATAACATAATAACTTAGAACTGATCTCAAATAACCAAAATCACTATAGGTATCAAATTAGAATACATCAAAGCACAGAAAAAATATGAAGCAGATTCAAGACTATTAGAAAGCTGAAAAAAAATTTGAAGTGTAAGAATCATAAACCTGTCTCTTCATCATCTTCATGTGATGAGTACTCAGTGTTGTTTGTTGATTGAAGTCCAGTGCCCGCTGAATCAGTCTGAAGTCCAGTGCCTGCTGAATCAGTCTGAAGCCCAGTTGAACCAGTGTGGGTGTTAGTTGATTCAGACCGGGGGATAGGAGATTGACTCTGAGGGTCCTCAGGTTGGGTTTGACTGATGGGTGACTGAGTTTGAGGGGCAGGATGGGTTTGAGAGAGAGGTGAATGAGTTTTGGGGATAGGTGATTGATTTTGGGGTGCAGGTGGCTGTTTTTTAGTGGCAGGTGGTTGGGTTGAGTGGCAGGTGGTTGGTTTTTAGTGGAAGGTGGTTGGGATTGAGTGGAAGGTTTGGATTGAGTGGAAGGGGTTGGGATTGAGTGGAAGGTGTTTGGTTTTGAGTGGCAGGCGGTTCGTTCGGACCGTCAGATTTCCTTGTCAGCCTACGGGGTGTGGAGGGATTAAGTGAAGTATGGTTCGCGACATACTGTCATTTAAACTAATTTACCCGCCAATTGATTTTGAATTTAATTGGTACTAAAAGAACGTATTCGCCCGACTGCTCGAAGTTGTATAAGTTTTTTGAAAACACTCGTACAATTGGTAAAAATCAACGTTCGTCTCGATTCGTATTCTAATCGGCTCGACACATATATAATTTAAACTAATTTACCCGCCAATTGATTTTGAATTTAATTGGTACTAAAAGAACGTATTCGCCCGACTGCTCGAAGTTGTATAAGTTTTTTGAAAACACTCGTACAATTGGTAAAAAT
>BMAC01000490.1:687811-745894 GCA_014905375.1 Phtheirospermum japonicum
CAACGTTCGTCTCGATTCGTATTCTAATCGGCTCGACACATATATAATTTAAACTAATTTACCCGCCAATTGATTTTGAATTTAATTGGTACTAAAAGAACGTATTCGCCCGACTGCTCGAAGTTGTATAAGTTTTTTGAAAACACTCGTACAATTGGTAAAAATCAACGTTCGTCTCGATTCGTATTCTAATCGGCTCGACACATATATAATTTAAACTAATTTACCCGCCAATTGATTTTGAATTTAATTGGTACTAAAAGAACGTATTCGCCCGACTGCTCGAAGTTGTATAAGTTTTTTGAAAACACTCGTACAATTGGTAAAAATCAACGTTCGTCTCGATTCGTATTCTAATCGGCTCGACACATATATAATATCAACCGTCTAAAATCTTTATTTTATTTACAAAGAAGAAATAAAATTAAATAAACTAAATCTGTTAAAAAAAAACAACAAAAAGATAGTGTATAATTAACAAAAGTTAATTAAAATTATTGCGTACACGCTGGGGTTTGAACCCCGGTGAGTTGGTTTTCAGCCTAAGGTAACAAACCAACTCACCATTCTYWAATTTGTGAAAATTAATGACCTAATATATATAAATAACTTATGTTGAGGTACAACTGTACATAATGAGTCATCTTCAACCTCTGACTGCGACCTAAATCTATAACTTGTGAAAATTAATGACCTAAATCGAATGACTAATAAGTTGAGCATATGTAATCCACTCCTTCTCAGAATTTCTTCGTTTAATCTCCAATCATATTGTGATTGAAAATTTTCGGCTATTGAGAGGGAACTTGCGCCGGCCGGAGTCTGCTACCCACTTCAGAATTGTGCTGAAGAATCCTCTTGTCGGGCAGGTGAGTTCCAAATTGTAAAAGCTTCTTCTTTCTCCCTTTTCTCGTCTAAGTTGTCTAAATATTGTACTGGAGTATTTTTTTTCAACATTGTTTGATTCATATGTGTGCAAGAAAATTGGGGGGATGCAGTGACACACAGTAGTATATATATTGCCTACTACTTTTAGTTTTAAGCAATATGTGTCCTTTTACCACATTTTCAGAAATCGAAAATGCTTTGTGTTGTTTTGCTACTAAAAGTGTGTGGTTATGAAGTGAACAATACATATCACTCTCCTGTTCTCCTTTCTGTAGTACTGTGGCTTTTTTAATCCTGAAATGTTGTCGCATGAAATAATCACTTATAATTATTGCAGAAGTTACTAAACTTGTGTGTGTGTGTGTATCTATCTATATATATATATGTATGTGTGTCATTCATTTTTTGGTAAACAGAACAGGCCGAGTGTTAGATATGATCATTCATTCCTAATTTACTAATATAATCTAGGCATTATATTATAATGCAATATGAAAAAGGAGAATATATATGGTCCTTTAGAAATGATCACTGGCGGTTTTACGAGTGTTAGATCAGTGCCATATGTTTAGTCAGGTAAGGTTATTAGATTRATGATTGAGTTGAGAAAAAATTTGAAACATAAAGGATAGACGACATTGAAAAGTAWAATTAACATGTCTTTAGTCGATAATGTCGTATGCATGATATTAATCTGCATTTGCCACTTATAAAGTACTACTATTAAGAATACATTCGAGAAATAGAGAGCGAGGGRTGATCGGTGGGGKGATGKGGTGATTATGTATTACCTCTATGAAAACTAATAGAGGTCTGAAACGGGATGCAGTTTCAAACATGAAACCAGTTTGATGTGCAAACCATTCGATGTCGCTTTCGTTTCCGGTCTTTGAAGCTATGTAAATGGATACAAAGATAAATATTACGGGGAAACCCCTGCCCTTGTTTGTGTAATTTTTATTCAAGATTTTTTTTTCTCTTTTGTAAATAAACCAAATTCGATGGCTTGTTTTCGTATATAATCCTTTAAATAATTACCATTGTATTGTTTTGTTTGTAAGTGCACAGAACTTTAGGGCTAATAAAGATAACAATCATTTCAAATTTAAAACTATTTTTTTTTCTCGTTAACGTAATTGGAGGAATATGTGTTTTGTTTTGTATATAGATTGTGCAATCTTGAAATAAACCCTTTGAAGTTCTCTGGTGTTATGATTGTTATATTATTAAATATTTAGTACAGAATGTGTTACTATGAAATGGCTATTTATGTTTTTGTTTATTTAGTTGTGTGTATGTGTTAATTTCTCACAGAGGGTAAAATCGAACATTTCATCTGGAAATTACATCAGTTTTTTGAAAAAATGTTGGATGGTTACATTCAGATGCTTGCTACTGGAGTCTAAGTTTCAAATGATCTTTAGATTTAATACCCCAATGGTGAAAACAACTGCATGAATTAATTATGTCTCAGTATTACTACAAATAGAGACTAACTTGGAGAGCTGTAAGAGGAATGTGCAGATCTACCAATAGGCTGATAAAGTTAAGTACAATCTGATTCATCATTTATAACTTGGAGAGCTATAATAGGAATGTTATGAACTATGTCTCAATTAATTTTCTTATTTTCTAATCTGAAAACTAATATATTCTGATTTGTAGAAATAATTATATTTGTGATATACTAATCTGAAGAAATAATTAGTAGAAATAATTAGTAGAAATATATTCTGATTTGTAGAAATAATTATATTTGTGATATAGTAATCTGAAGAAATATGCTAATCTGAAGAATTAGTATATTAGTAGAAATATACTAATCTGAAGAAATAATTATGTAGAAATAATTAGTAGAAATATATTCTGATTTGTTATATTTGTATTGTTGTTATATTATAGATTAGTAGAAATAATCTATATTCTAAACTATCAATAGGAATGTTATGAATAGTGTTGTGCACATTGACTCCTTCGACATAAAACTTGTATGAGTTATCGACCGCTCCATTTTACTACATGGAATTAGTTTTTTGAGTTTGATCTTCTCCAGGTCACGGATGATTGGCTTTTTTATACTGTTCAAACTTTTGAGTGTTTAAGAACTCAATATGCTTGATATGAATATAGTTATGTTTACATTATTGTTGATTAATTGTTTCTCATCTACAATCAATTTCCCTGTTTTCCGTTATATAAATGCTCACCCAGTGGAAACCAAATAGATAAAAGAAAACTCAGAGAAAATTTTAGGTTTTGTTATAGGAAGCTCACAATAAAGAATGAGAGGAAAAATACAACATAATTGGAATAATCTGTGTTCACAAGTATTTGCTTAAAGTTCATTCTAAAAACAAAAGTTATTAAATATTGACGGTTTTGATAATTAAAATACTAATTACGTCATACTTTAATTAATTCATTATCTTATTTACATAATCTGATTACGATCTTATTGGCAATTTTTTGATGTTAGCCTAACAAAAAACTTGTGGTTTGACTCCTTTAGAACTTGTTCGTTGATATTTTAATTATTTATGTATGCTTATTGATACTGTTCGTGTCGTGTATTATTTTGGACTTTTGGGCTGCAATGTTATAGATCAATGACTCTTTTATTGATTTGTGTTATAGGATAATCAATTTTAAAATTCCGTGGCTGAAAAATGGACAAGAGTTGGATGCATGCCGCCAGATATACGCCTGCTTACGTGGAGGGAGTCAATAAGTTCATACAGTTTGTCGAATCACATATGGGTAAGGAGTGCAATGTTCGATGCCCACGTGTGCGCTGTTTGAACTTAACATTTGAAGACCAACAAACAGTTAAAGAATATATTATGCTTCGGGGGATGGATCCAGGTTACATCATATGGTTTTATCAWGGTGAAYYAAATGCAAGTTTTCAAGGAAGTACACATACTAATGAGGATGTTGAAACTGAAGACGAGCCTTGGGATAAATATTTGACTGACGATGAAGACGATGGTGTTGACGATATGTTGCTGGACCTCGGCAAGCAATACGATCGYGAAGAAAATGTTGGTGGTGTTCCGGCATATCTCGAGGAGCTGATGAAAGGTGCCAAGACGGAACTATATCCTGGATGTAATAAAATATCGAAGACATCTTTTATTATACAATTGCTCCACTTGAAAGTGTATAATAAGTTGAGTAGTAAAACCGTTGATATGCTTATGCGCTTGATGAAATCCTCTTTTCTGGATGGTGAGACGCTTCCAAGTACTTATTATGAAGCTAAAAAAATTTTGCGCGAGTTGGGTTTGGGGTATGAATGCATTCACGCATGCAAATATGACTGTGCTTTATTTTGGAAAGAGAATGAAAAATTAGAGGCATGCCCTGTTTGTCATACTTCTCGATGGAAACTCAACRATGGTGTGGGGAAGAGGTTACCGCACAAGATTTTAAGATATTTTCCATTGAAACCAAGGCTCCAACGCCTTTTCATGTCCCATAAAACATCAAAAAAGATGGTGTGGCACAYAGAAAAACGAGTCGATGATGAATATATGAGGCATCCGRCAGATTCTGCAGCATGGAAAGACTTCGATGAAGAGTATCCCTGGTTTGCAAATGATCCTAGAAATGTTAGGCTAGCTTTAGCTGCTGATGGTTTTAATCCATTTGGAAACATGAGCACCACGTACAGCATGTGGCCAGTCATTCTAGCCCCGTTGAATCTTCCACCTTGGGATTGCATGAAAGATCCGTTCCTTTTCTTGTCTTTGCTGATTCCGGGCAAGAATTCACCTGGTAAAGATATTGATGTTTACTTGCGGCCATTAATCGAAGAGTTTAAAGAATTGTTCGTTGAGGGGGCAGAAACCTTTGACGTTTCTTCATAAAAAAACTTTTCAATTCCGTGCTTCGATTTTGTGGACAATAAATGACTTTCCGGCATATGGCGACCTGTCCGGTTGGAGTAATAAAGGGTACATGGCCTGTCCAGTTTGTAATGACCAAACCTATTCCGTGCGACTACGTATCAAGATAGCTTACATGGACATCGTCGTGCATTACCGAAAGATCATGTGTGGAGGAAAAGTAAGAGGTTCAATGGAAAAAATGAAGACGGTGAAGGGCCTAAAGGTTTAACCGGGGAGGATGTGTTAGTACAGCTGGAGAGACTACAAAGTCAAATACCGGGGAAGCATGAAAAAAACAAGAAAAGGAAGAGGGAGCCAGAGGAGTTAAATTGGACCAAGCGTAGTATTTTTTTCGATTTGCCCTATTGGAGTAAGTTGAAATTACGGAATAATTTAGATGTAATGCATATCGAAAAAAATATATGTGAGAGTATATTAGGAWCCTTGATGAGTGTGGATGGGAAAACAAAAGATACGATGAAAGHGAGGCTAGATTTAGAGGACATGAAAATTCGTGAGGAGTTGCACTTAGTTAGGCGACCTAATGGAACATGTGTGAT
This sequence comes from Phtheirospermum japonicum, assembly GCA_014905375.1. Classification (NCBI taxonomy): domain Eukaryota; kingdom Viridiplantae; phylum Streptophyta; class Magnoliopsida; order Lamiales; family Orobanchaceae; genus Phtheirospermum; species Phtheirospermum japonicum. The sequence continues at coordinate 693,150 of BMAC01000490.1, forward strand.
GCCATCTGCTTGTTATGTTATGTCAAAGAAAGAGAGACAAGACTTGTGTGAGTTTATAAAGTCTGTTAAATTTCCAGATGGGTATGCTWCCAATATCTCTCGTTGTGTTAGTTCAAGCGACCACAAGTTATCTGGGTTGAAAAGTCATGACTGTCACGTACTTTTACAACGAATACTCCCTGTCGGGATTCGCGGATCCTTAAATAAGGAAGTGCGTGAGGTACTGACCGAGTTAGGTCATTTTTTCCAACACCTGTGCTGCAAGAAGTTGAAAAGAAGTGAATTGGAGAAAATGAGAGAAGATATTTGCTTGATTTYGTGTAAGCTTGAAAAAATATATCCTCCAGCTTTCTTTGACGTCATGGTTCATTTGCCTATTCATTTACCGGATGAGGCATTTCTTGGTGGCCCAGTGCAGTTCAGATGGATGTATCCCATTGAACRGTAATAATATTAAATTACAAACTTTTAATTGCATCTGAACTTATATTTCTACCATGCCGATTATTATATATATTTTTCATTGGTTTTAAAAAAATTGTAATTGAATCTAAGTTTATAGATATCATCATGGTGACCTTTTTTTTTCTATAGATTTCTATGTGGCTTGAAGCAGAGTGTGCGCAATAAAGCTCATCCCGAAGGATCAGTGGCCGAAGCATACATCGCAAAAGAGTGTTTAACATTTTGCTCGATGTAATTACAGGGAATTGAAACTAGATTGAACCGAGATGAGCGGAATAGTGATAAAAAAGTTGATGATAGTCTATCAATATTCTCACAAAAATACCGTCATTTCGGAGCAACAAAACTTGTACATTTATCTGAGGAAGAGTTCAATGCTCTACAGTGGTTTGTCTTCCAAATTGTGAAGAGGTTTCACCATTTTTGGAGTAAGTATTTTATAAAATTTTTTTACACATTCTAATTAATTTTAATTATTTAATAAATATGAATTACCTTTTTATCTTGATTTGTAGGAAGCACAAGGAAGAGCTTTTGTTCGGCAATTGTGCGAATTTAGTCCAGGAACATAAAGAGAAATTTCCGGCGTGGTTCAAAAAACAAGTAATATAATACTTAAAGTAAATAAAAATTAATTTTTAAGCGTATGAGTTAATTTTTGTTATTCTTGTTTTACAGATGGCTAAGTTATATGGAGAGGAGCCATCACATGTAAATGAATCTTTATATTCACTCGCATGTTCACCTCAGAAGTGTGTAAGAAAGTTTTTTGGTTGCATCGTGAACGGGGTGAGATTTTTAACTGAACAACGCGATAGCCGTCGGAAAACTCAAAACTGTGGAGTTGTAGTGGAGGGTAACCATGGAGATGACAACATTGATTTTTATGGGGTTTTAAAAGATATTATTCAGTTATATTATGTCAAAGACAGGCAGATTGTTTTATTCAAATGTGATTGGTTTGATCTTGGAAAAAAGAAAGGAACGGGGATACAAAAAGACGGAAATATTGTAAGTGTCCGAGTTGCTGGAAAATGGTACGAGGACGACCCTTACATATTAGCTGACCAAGCAAGGYAAGTTTTCTACACTAATGATCCTAAATTAGGACATGATTGGCGTGTCGTAATTCCATTCCACCATAGGCATGTTTATGATGTTACGGAGATGCACGATGAAGAAGTGGATGTCGACGATGTTTTGTCTACGGAAAATGTTGTATATCAGGAGAATGATACAAACAATCCGCTTGAGGTTAATCTTGATGAAGTAGATTGCTTAAACAGGGATGACGTGGACGTGGAGGTCATTGAAGCGCCGATTACCGCAAGGTCAGCTGAAGTTGTTGAGGGACCAAACTTAGATGATGTTGACGAGTTAGTTGACACGTTACTTGACTATTGCACCAGCGACGAAGATTCTAAAAAAAACGACGACTCTGATGAATAGACAGACGCAGACAGTGATGATGATAATCGAGAAGATTGGTGAGGTATGAATTTATATTTTTTTGTTAATCTCACGTGATTATTTTGGTACAAAATAATTCTATGTGTTTGGCCTGTTCTTCATTTTTTTTTTCTTAATCTCACTTGTTAAGCATGTTCTTCATTTTTTGTATGTGTTTGCTTTGGAAGCAAATTTTTGTATGTGAAAAGTATCTCTTCTTTGTTTTCTAATCTTGACGTTATTTGCAATTTTTGCAGAAATATGTTATGTGGATGAAGACGTATTGGCTGAAATTGATCAAGTTGCGTGGTCTTGTGATTATTTATTAGGAGGATTGTGTGGGTAAATCTCGTTTCTCTCTTCGGAGTTTAGTGTCGCTCGAGGGATTTGTCTCTTACCCTGAAGAACAAACAATATATTATTAACGGATGATTTTTATCTCGTGCATGGAACAAATACTTTTAGGAATCTATCTAGTTATAATAGTAGTTTTATATGCTTGGCAACTATTGGCTTTTGGATGAGACAATTACATACATGACTTTTATATTTTCTTTTGATATTTTCGATTTAATGAAAGAGAATGATGGGCTGTTATCAATAGCTTGATTATTAAAATTAAAAAATTGTCCAATTTTCATATATGTGGTTTTCATTCTAYAATTTATTTTAATTAATATATCTCTTTAACGTTAGATTTTTTTTAAATATTATTGAGTACTTCAAATATTATACAATATATATATTAATTAAATTTAATTACTATTAAATTCATAAAAGTTAATGAGAAATATGATGCCTTTAGTAACACAATTATGTGGTGATACCAAATATCATCTAATTATTATCAAATTGTTATCGAAAGAGTTTCCTAATTCTGGTGTGAATTTGTACCAAAAATAAAATTACAATGACAAATTCATATTTGACGTCAAAATAGAACTCTTTCATGTCAAAATAATATTGACGCCCTTCTTCTAGAACTGATGACAAATTGTAGCATTGTCATGAAAAGAAACTTGATGTGACACCAAATATCGTCACCGTTATTAAAGGGAACATTAGTGACAAAATTAATTTTGTCACAACTACAAGTTTATCGTGACACCCAATTATCGTCACATATTATTATATGCTTGTCATAAAATGTGTTTTCCGAACAGTTTTTTTTTGTCATCCCAAAAATGTGACAAAATACACTTGATCGTCATAAATTATGATTATTCGTGACGAAATCGGTGAACAAATGTGACGACAATAAATGTTGTCATAGAAGGGTGTTATTCTATAACGAATGCAAAAACCGTCAATATTGTTTAACATACCATGACGAAAGTTTGTGCGTGGAAAAAAAAATCGTCACTGAACAGCAGATTTCTTGTAGTGATTGTGCAGGTTAGTATGTAGTTATAGGCTACTCCGTAAATAAGATTCCATAGTAGCATGTGTACAAGGTAGTTTGTAGTATAAGTCTACACTTCAACATGAGTCCATACTAGCATGCTCCAGGTTAAAAGGCAAAATAATAAACAGGAACAAAAAGCAGAAAGACATTTTAGCTAGGGTTAGAAAGATGATCAGCTGAGCTCAATAATTTTTCATTGATTTTCATAACCATTACAATACATGTATTTATACAAAGCTCAGATCTATCTAGAGCCACACAACTGTCATTTATCCATACAAATGGATAAGCATGACAGCTACACAATGCTTGTGACCGTTGCCAATAATTCTCTGCTGTTGGTGCATTGTATCAACCCATGCATGTCATTTGTCTTCTTGCTCGGAATGTTCATGTGCTACTGGTGCACTGCTCTTCTTCCGTGCACAGCCAGTGATCCTTTGTCGTTTATCATGCCCCCTCGATTCTATGCTTCCTTCTGAACCAGCAAGCAACTTATCTCTCATTTTGGCATAGAATTGTCCTGACAAAGGTTTAGTCATAATGTCTGCTCTTTGATCAATTGCTGGCACGTGTCTAACTGAAATGACCTTTCTGATTACCTTTTACCTGATGAAATGGAGATCCAATTCCAGATGCTTGGTTCTTGAATGATGGATAGGATTTGAAGCCAAGGCAATTTCACCTAAGTTATCTACCAAGACTGTACTAGGTTTGATCAAGTGTATCCTTAGTTCTCTGAAGAGTGAGTGAAGCCACATCACTTAAAATGTTACCAATGCTAAGCTCATGTACTCTGATTCAGTACTTGACCTAGATACAGTCGGTTGTTTCTTTGATCTCCAAGAGATTAGGTTATTTCCCAGAAAAACACATAGCCCAGAGGTTGATCTTCTATCATCTACATCTGAAGCCCAATCAGCATCTGAAAAGGCTATGATCTTAAAGTTGTTGCATCAGGTTAGCCTCATTCTGTAATCAATTGTTCCAGCAATATATCTTAGTATCCTTTTTACACCCTTCCAATGTAGGTCAAGAGGAGCTTGCATAAACTGACTTACATTGTTTACTGCATAGCAGATATTTGGTCTTGTCATGATAAGGTATTGGAGAGCACCAACAATTTTTCTATACATATGCCCATTCTGAATTGGTTGACCAGAATATTTTGATAGGGGTGGATGAGAAATCGTAGGAGTAGAAAGACCGTTTTCCCCCTTCATCCCAACCCTATTGAGTATATCAAGAGCATATTATTTTTTGCTAAGGAATAATCCATCAGAAGCCTGAGAAACTTGGATTCCAAGAAAGAAATTGAGCTCACCTAAATCCTTGATTGAAAAATGAGACTTAATTTGGAGAATTAACTGATCAATGACCTTATTATTGCTGCCTGTTATAATGATATCATCCACATATGCCATGAAAAGTAGATTAGTGCCATTAGAATGTCTAATCTATAGAGAAGTGTCAGCCTAAGATACATTGAATCCCAACTGAATCAGAACAGCACCAAATTTGCTTGACCAAGCCCTTGAAGCCTATTTGAGCCCATATAAGGATTTGTGAAACTTACAAACTAGTGGAGGCTTAGAGAACACTTCAAATCCAAGATTCTGCTCCATGTAAAGTTCAGTATCAATGTCTCCATTGAGAAAAGCATTATCTACATCAATCTTCCTAATGCTCCAACCAAAGGTCAATGCAAGGGAGAGGATGATTTTGATTGTACCAGGCTTGATCACATAGTTGAAGGTCTTAGTGTAATCCCATCCTAGATCCTGATTATAAACTTTAGCAACAAGACTTTCTTTGTGTCTGACAACCTTTCCATTTGGATCAATTTTGAGCTGAAAAACCCACTTACATCCTATTATCTTCCTGTTAGAAGGAGCAGGAACCAAACTCCATGTCTTATTCTTCATTAAGGCTTTAAACTCATCCTACATTTCCATAGTCCAAGCTGAGGGATTCTTGAGAAGATGTAGGCTCAGTGTTCTGCAGGTCTGTAACAAGCAAAACCTTCTTGAGCAGATGTAGGCTCAGTAGTTTCTTCAAATTGGACATGCCTGGTTATGATAATTTTCTTGGAGGGTATTAAAACCTTGTAACCCTTCTGATAAGGGATATAGCCCAAAAAAATTGCAGGGAGACTTCATGGTTCAAGTTTATGACTGTTATAGAGCCTAAGCACGGGATAACAAAGGCATCCAAAAGATTTGAGGAAGTGGTAATCAGGTTTTTGTTTGGTTAGGATCTCAAGAGGAGTTTTGAACCGTAAAGTCTTGGTAGGCCACCTATTTATAAGAAATATAGCACTTGTGAAAGCTTTATCCCAGTACAAGAGTGGGATTTTGGATTGAGATATAAGGGAAAGGCCTACTTCAACAATTTGTCTATGTTTCCTTTCAGCTGGGCCATTTTGTTGTGGGGTATAGGGGCATGAAACTCAGTGTGTTATCCCACATTAAGCAAGTATAGGTCTTAAGGCTAGAAAACCACTTCCACCATCAGTTTGTATGGTCTTGATTTTACAGTTGAATTGATTTTCAACTAAGGCCTTAAAGTGCAGAAAAGCAAGCTTGGTATCAGAGTTTTGTTTCAAGAGATAAAACCATATGAATCTGGTATGGTGATCGAAACTAACATAATATTTGAACCCTGAATGAGAGACAATATGAGCTGGTCCCCAAAGATCACTATGGACAAGATCAAAAGGATGATTATGATCAGTATCACTACTAGAAAAAGGTAATTTATGGGCTTTAGCCTCAAGACAGGTAGAGCATAATGAATTAGCCTTATTATTAATAAAGAGAATATCACAATGGTTGAGTGCCCTCTTGACAACATCAAAAGAGGGGTGACCCATTCTAGAATGCCAAATGGCCAAATCTACATCCCTAGTTATTCTAGCTAAAAGACCTAAAGGTTGATGCAGTTGTTGATTTGATTTGTGATCCTGAGGGTAGGTAGAAGCTGGTTTTTATTGGAGATGAAAACTGTAGAGACCATCCTTAAGTTTCCCTTGGAGTAGTGTTTCCTTTTGTATCTAATTCCTTCACAATACACACAAAATGGTGAAATTCAAAAAATACTTGATTGTCCTGAGCAAACTTTGCAACACTTATCAGGTTCCTAGTTATATCAGGAGTATGTAGAAGATTATTTAATAGGAATGAGCAAGGGTTTTTTTGGGAAGGGGAATACACCATAGAGGAACCAATATGAGCAATGTTCATACCTGCACCATTGGCTGTCTGCACCCTATCTTGTCCCTGATAATCTGAGGCCATGTTCGGATTTCCAAAATCATAAGTGAGGTGATTTGTGGCTCCTGAATCAGGAAACCAAAGATTGTCCTGACTGTTTTCTGACCCAATGTTTCCAAAGCTAGCCATATGAACAGAAGGTGAGGCATTAGTGCTTGATTGACTATTATTGTAAGAAGAAGGTGAGTAATTCATATCAAATCTGTAGTAACATTTCTCAGCAGTGTGGTTGTTATAGCCACAAATCTGACATTTTGGCCTCCTATTCCCATAAAACCTTCCTCCTCTGCCTCTAAAACTACCTCCTGATCCTCTTGATTGAGATCCTCTTCCTCTTGCTGAGTTGTTTCTTGCTCTAACACTTGGGCTGTTGAAGGTTCTTCTGTTTCCCTGTATTTGAGTGGCCAGATGAACATAAAATTGTGAGCTGTTATCAATTTCCATGGACTGATTATTACCTTCATTTCCTTCAATACGTCTCTCATATGAAAGCAAAGCTGCATAGGCCTCCATGAGAGTACAGGCATTGGATCTAGTAGTAAGAGAAACAATGACTGGATCATACTCCTGTCCAAGTCCAATAAGTAAGTGTAAAACCTGATTTATTTCCTTGATCCCTTCACTAACAATAGATAACATATCACAGATGGATTTAATTTTGTTAAAGTAATCTCTGATGGAAAGGCTCCCTTTTTTTTGAGTCTGGAGTTGCAATTTCAATTGCATGACCTTAGCAGAGCTCTGAGTAGCAAATGATCCTTTCAATGTGTCCCAGATCTGTTTAGCACTCCTTAATCCAATGGCTGTAACAAGGAGATCTTCAAAGAGAGAGGACAAAAGCAAAGAGGCAATAAGCTAATCTTGTTTGATCCAATTGATGTAGGCTGGATTCATCCTTGGTGTTTCACCATCTTGTCCAGGAATTAAACTCTCAGGGATAGAGTTGTCTCTATTGATATATCCCACTAGTCCATAGCCTATGAGTGCAGTCAATATTTGTTGTTCCCATAATAAGTAGTTAATGTCACTTAGTTTGATAGTGACAAGCTAAGTTTGCAGCTGGATAATAGGTTCCAGTGCATTGATTGGAGGGTTTTCAGCCATGAAAGCGACTGATGATATCTGGTAAAGACAAAGTCTATTTAATGAAGGATATACGCATGTGGCTCTGGTACCATAAAAGGAAAAATAATAAACAGGAACAAAAAGCGGAAAGACATTTTAGCTAGGGTTAGAAAGATGATCAGCCGAGCTCAGTATTTTTTCATTGATCTTCATAACCATTAAAATACATGTATTTATAAAAAGCTCGGAACTATCTAGAACCACACAGCTATCATTTATCCGTACAAATGGATAAGCATGACAGCTGCACAATGCTTGTGACCGTTGCCAATAATTCTCTGTTGCTGGTGCATGGTATCAACCCATGCATGTCATTTGTCTTCTTGCTCGGAATGGTCCTGTGTTGCTGGTGCACTGCTCTTCTTCCATTCACAGCCAGTGATCCTTTGTCTTTTATCAATATGGAACTTTACATTGTACTATTTAATTCCATAGAACTATGCAAGCTAGTGTGCAATCATGTTTATAATGTGTGTGCGTGTGTGTGTGTGTATATATATATATTCTGGAACTCTAGTAGGGAATTATAGGCTACCCCATAGAAAAAACTTCATACTGGTCTGCACAGGGTAATATAGAATTTTAGGATGTACATGAATTTGACATTTGTGTATCTCGTTGCAGTTGCACTAGGTATCTTAGCAACCCACTACTTGAAAGAAGTAAAATCAAACCCTACTATCTTTAGATATATAGTATGTGGGTTTGGGATTTTTTATAGAATGTACAGTTATTTTTTAAACTCCCACTTAGTCACAATGTGGATTCAAGAATATCGGAAGCAATTTTAATAGAGTATCAAATCTTGAGTGAAATTAAGAGAATAATAGAGATTATTGTAGATTTTGGAAACTGGCAGTTTAATCAGGTTCATGGGTAATGGAAATAATTAGAAAATTAGGAATGATATTATGATGAAATATGAGGTCACTAAAGTCGCAACATGAGATCGTTGAAGTCGTAAGATTAAAACTAAGGTCACAAGATGAGATCGCTGAGTTCGCAGCATGAGGTCGTCACTGAGGTCGCAGCATGAACAATGTGGTGTACGTGTCTACTCTCTTAAATTGTTTGATAGTTGGCAAAACAACGTCGTATTGCCATTAAGAAGAAACAGTGTCGTTATAATATAGAACGCAAATTAGTTAGCCAATTCACGCTTATAAAATGGGTACATTTTTATTTGTAAACACTTGAGTTGAGATAATGAGAATTACATAGCTTTTATGCTTCAGATAGAATTACTTTATCAAATTCTTCATGGTATCCAAAGCGAAATCCAATCCTTAAGTGATTTCTGTTAAATCTTAGCTTCGAATTCTACTGTGTATCAGAATTCGACTTGATTAACCATGCAAAACTCAAGGAGCCCATCTTGGCCGTCTTTAATGGTGGAGAGCGGTGGAAGCTCGAGGCAGACTCAAAATCCAGATGATGATCCTTTGTTTTTGCATGGGTTAGATCATCCAGGTATGACTCTGTGATGATCGCGTTGGGAGCTAAGACAGAATTATGGTTCATAAATGGATCAGTGAAAATTCTAGATCTAAATAGCTCAGGTTATGATCAGTGGAAGAAGGTTTATTGGATGGTAATTTCATGGATCTTAAATTCTATGTCGAAGGATATAGTAGATGCTTTCATATATGCCGATTCTACAAAGGATCTATGGATGATATATGTCAGAGGTCTGGGGAAAGTAATGGACCTCTGATATATTAATTACAGAGAGATATATCAAATCTGAAACAAGGAAATGATACTATGATGACATATTCAACAAAACTAAAAAAATTGTGGGATGAGTATGCTTCTCTGGTGCCACACCTAATGTGCAAATGTGATGTTGGGATTACCATTGCTGAACAGAAAATGCAGGAAAAGTTAATGCATTTTTTGATGGGATTGAATGAAGGATATGAAAATGTGAAGAATCAGATGTTGTTAATGGATCCTCTGTCTACTGTTAACATGGCATAGTCTATGATTCTCTCTGTCGAAAGACAAAGAGTTTTGCATTCCAATAATGGAGATCCAATTCACAATGTGGCTATGGTTGTTAGATCAGCTGGTTTTGGAAGAGGAAATTCAGGAAAATTTCAGACAGGTCAATGGAATGGGGATAAAGAAAAAGGATCTGGAAAGTTGAGTAGAAATGAGAGAAGTAAACTAAAATATGATCACTGTGGGTGGAATGGACATGAAAGGTCAGGATGCTTCAAACTGCATGGATATCCTGATTATTTTAAAGAATTAAAAGGAAAGAAAGAGTTAACTCATGCTGATATAGTTGGTACACAGGAACAATCAGCAAAGAATGATGGAACTACAGATATATCAGCATTGGCAAAGGAAGTGGCAAAATTCTTAAATCAAAGACCAGAAAATGGAAATGGAGGATTGAACTTACATGATGCAGGTTATCATGTTAATTTTGCTGGAAATAGCATTGAGACTAATATGCAGTATGATCTCACTATGTTTGAAGATATGAGTAAAGACATTTAGGTGATAGACAAAGGGCCAGTAGGAACATGTGTGCCAATGCTGATCTCATGAATAATTTGATTGAACTGAACACACAAGTAATGGTGTATTTGCCAGATGGGAGCACCAAACCAGTGGTGAAGACTGAAACTATACGTATCAGTTATAAAGTTACACTTACTGATGTTCTGTACATTCCATCCTTCAAATACAACTTGCTATCAGTTGCACAATTGTGTAGCACCTCACAACTGAAATGCATCTTTGATTCCAATAATTTACATTACAAGATGCTCAAAATGGTGAAGTCTTGGTGAAGGGGAGATTATCAGGAATATTGTATGTTTTGGATGGTCAGTTAACCCTATCTATCAATATCTGCACCACAAATTGAAAACTGGCACAAAAGTCTAGGACATGATTCTTCTAACACCCTTTTGCATGTTCCTTTTATGAAGAGTTCTATCACTGATGATTTTGTGCAGAAATTAAAATCTTGTGACACTTGTTTTAAGTCTAAACAGCACAGATAGCCTTTTCCAACTAGTTCAATTCAGACAAAGAGGGTGTTTTACTTTTCATATTGATGTATGAGGGCCATGCAGGGAAGCTAATGTTACAAGTACACCTTATTTTTTGAACATAGTAGATGATTACAGCAAGAATACATGGGTGACATTGATGAATAATAAGGCTCAGGTGGTCAGTTTGCTAAGGATTTTGCTGTGATGGTGCATACTCAGTTTGGAGTCAAGATTAAAGGGGTTAGAAGTGATAATGGAACAGAGTTCATGAGTCATAAATGTCAGTCTTTTTTTTTTTTTAAAGAAAATGGAATAATACATCAAAGAAGTTGTGTTTACACTCCACAGCATAATGGAATAGCAGAGAGGAAACATAAGCATTTGTTGGAGGTAGTTAGGTCTCTGTTGTTTCAATCAGGTCTGCCTCAAAAAATTTGGAGTTATGTCGTTTTAACAGCTACAATCATCATTAAAAGATTGCCCACCTCCAGCCTAAATTGGCTTACCCTTATGAGAGATTACATAGCACAATGGCAAATTATGATAGGCTTAAGTCTTTTGGATGCTTGGCTCATGCAGCAAATGTTCATCCTCATAAGTCAAAATTCGATAGCAGGTCGCACAGGTGTATTTTCTTGGGATTTTTTACTGGAAAGAAATGATATATTTTATATGATCTGAGCACTTCAACTGTCTTAGTCTTTAGAGATGTATTCTTTCAAGAAGATGTTTTCCCCTTTTAGGCTGAGAAAGATATTTTTTACCGCGACCTCACTCCTTTACCTGTTTGCACAAAATCATACTTTGAAGATATACATATTCCTGTTGATGAGTCTCCTGCAAATGTGATTGCAAATATCATAAAAAGTACCATAGATCATGTTATACCTAGATGGCATCAAAACTACATTTGTCAATCAATAATTATACCAGCCCTGCAACAACCTATGCAATTTGCCTATGCATTTGTCACTTTTCTTTTAACACTGTTGTGGACAAGGAACCAATGAGCTACGAGGAAGCTTGTTTGCATCCTCATTGGGTAAATGCAATGAATCAAGAACTAGCAGCCTTGGATCAGAATAATACCTGGATTTTCACATCTCTTCCACGTGGAGAAAAAGTCTATTGGATGCAAATGGGTGTATAGGGTGAAAAAAAGGCCAATGGAGAGTTAGAGAGATATAAGGCAAGGCTGATGGCTAAAGGATACAATCAGATTGAAGGGGTGGATTTTTTTTATTGCTTTTCTCCTGTGGTAAAGTTGGTCACAGTGAGAGTTCTAGTGGTTGTTGCAACTGTACATAAATGGCCACTCTACCAGTTAGATGTCAATAATGCATTTCTTGCTTGGACATATCAAGGAGGAGGTTTACATGAAGGCTCCACCAGGATATGCAGGTGTTAAAAGAGGTGATGTATGCAAGCTGACTAAGAGTCTATATGGCCTCAAACAGGCTTCCAGAGAATAGAATAATGAGCTCTGCATAAAACTAGTTCTCTTTGGATTGGTTCAATCCAAGATGGATCATTGTTTATTCACTCATCATTCTACTGAGGGTTTTGTTGCAATGTTGATATATGTTTCGCCCTGAAGATTACACCGAGAGCACATGCTCCTTCCTTGACAATATCCTGACCTGCTCCAACAAAAACACGTTAGAAAGGACCACCGAGGGTTTTCTGGTGGAAACATCTTCGATGCTTAAGTCAGTTAAACATTTTAGATCGGAATAAGTAAAATCAGGAGAAGAATGCTTATAAATGTCATACATCTATCGGCCTTGGGTTTGAGATATTTATAGTCTTCACCAGGTGGGGCCTTTCTGGAATCTCAGAAACAGAAAACCCGCGAATCTTGGGCCGTTACTCAAGACGGCCTGATCTGGAAGCTTCCTTCTAGAGAACAAATCAGTTTTGTCGCTAAGTTCTCCCAATTCCTGACCTGACCTCTTGAAACCTTATCCAAGGCTCCAAATTAGGTCGGGACAGTCTTTATCAGGCTATAGGCTCATCTTCTACCTTATCTTTCCTCTTTCTAAGGTCACTAGTTTAGCTCGTCCCAACCAGGTCTGTCCCAGCTTGTCCAAGTTGTTTAAACAGTTATCATCAGATCAGGTCGCACCAATCAGTCCCCCTCTAAATGGTTGGGTATGAGCTGAACCACTTTGTATTCTAATTGTGGCAGTTGAGATCCACATAATTCTTCAGATATCTCGCTCTGACATTCATTAATTGCACCGATCCCACAGAATCCTCTTCTCGTATGTCACACCTTTTTGGGTAAGGGCTGCGATGCTTCATATTCCATCTCAGCAATTACAACCCACAACGTGTCCTTTCGGGTATCGTGCCCTGACAAGTCTTAAATGCACAAATCCCACAGAATCCCCGTTTTCCTAAAAATTCATTTTTAAAGTGTATCATTTCTCCCACTCCACCATTTACTCCATTTTATATTTGCACTTACTCATTTTCTCTAGAACTTCTTGCTCTCTTGCTTTCTTCCGGTCAAGGTTTTCCCCTAAAACCAGGTACTTTCTCATTCTTCGGTAAACTTTCATTATGTCTGCCTCTATCTCTTTTTCCCTCTTATCTTCCAGGAGCCCATCATCGTCGTCTTCCCTCAGTTTAGTATCTTCAGTGATGCCGCCAGTGTCCACCACCAGCGAGCAACGCCATGTTCTCCCCGGTGATGACCGAGACAACATAGCCTCCATTATCAGTAATCATACCCTTCGGGAAATACATTCCAAGTTTCCCATCTCCGATGATTTCTCTTTTACCAACCCAGCTTCCGGTGAGAGAGCATCCCAACCTCCTCCCGGTCACCTATCCTTCTTCATTGACCAATTTCAGGCGGGACTGAGTTTGCCCGTTCATCCCTTCATCCTAGACGTGTCGCGGATGTACCAGATTCCGGTACATCAATTCGTGCCCAACGCTTTTAGGGTTATGATAGGGTTCCACCCAACAGCCCAATTTTCTGGGATTACCCCCATGGCCCAAATGCTATATTCCTTATTTCAAGCTAAGAGCTCTTCCTCTGGCTTTTTCCATTTGACCGCCCGAGCTGATGTTCATTTTCTGATTGGGATCCCTTCCTCCAACAAGGCCTTGAGGAAGAAGTTCTTTTTCGCTCAGTGTTCAGGTGATTGGGGCTTCTCCCCTATTCCCATCAATGCTCTTCCTGCCCGGGCCCACTTACTCAAAGGAAACTGACCTCCTTACCTGGATACAAACATAGCTACCTTAAGCTAGAACATCTTTAACTTGTCCAAGCTCCTCAAGACTGATATCCTGAGCTTCTTCAATACTCGCCGGGAGAGTGTCCCCCTCCCTCATAAGATTAACATATCCCCAGAGCCAACCAGTTCTTCTTCTTTTAGCATATTTTCTCCATACTTAAGTTTTAAGTTTTTATTTTCCTTCGCTTCCTCTTTTTTTTATGTTTACTTATCCTGTTGGCTAATGCCTTTTTCAGCCAAGATGATGAAGGAAATGATGTTCGCAATCCATAAGAGGGCCGCTGCTGGCGGCCAAAAGAGACCTCTTGGCGAGCCTGCCATAGCTTCCTCGTCTCCTAATCCTGAGGTGGCGATGATCCCCGAGATGGTTCCAGCCCCCGCGAGATTGGAAGGGCCGATCAGGCCGAAAGGAGCGGCTCAGCCTGAGAGGGTGGCCAGCGCGGCTGTTGATATAACCACCCCCTCCACCTCAGAGGATGAGCAGGCACTAGCTCCACGCAAGCACGCCCGCTCCGTACGAGGGGCAAATGTGCCGAGGCCCCCAATGAGCGTCTCCCTAATCAGAGCTTCTTCATCGTCTCTTATGTCTTAAACTGCCCCGGAGATGTGGCAGTTCAGTTCTTCATGGGGCAATCCCCTCTTGTTGATCGTCGGGCCGTGGATAAATGGGCCGATCACAAGCTGATCTAGTCCTACTGTCTGGATGAGGCTCGAGTAAGGGTTTCACCATTCTGACCACTACCAACATTACTTCCCTTCCCTTTTTATCTCTTCATCATTTTCTATCTCTCTCCTATTTTAGGATGCTGGAAAGAGAGTTGCCCTTGTGGCATGAGCTCGGGGCTCCATGATGAATGCTGATCTGTCCAAGAAGTACGCGACCTTGCCGGAGCGAGAAAGGTTGACCGCCTAGGTGAAGGAGAGGAAAGCCGAGCTACACGATTCCCAGGCGAGTCTGAAGGCTGCTGAGGATGAGTTATGGGCTGCCCAAGCTGAGCTAGAGACTGCCCGGACCGAGCTATAAAAGTCTAGGGATTCCGAAGGAAGAAACCGAGCTCTAGCTATGATTCAGGCAGAGGAGTTTAAAGAGAAACTCCAGCGGGCGCGAGATGAGGGGGAAGCTGATGGCGAAGCTAGAGGCCGAACCGAAGGACGCGCTGAGGGCCGATTTGAATTTCTCAACTCTGAGGAAGGTCAAAGGCTCATCCAGCTGACCAAGAGACGACCCAGCAGGCCTTCCTGGGTTCTATCGAGCTGTAAGACATTTTGGTGCTCGAGGCTGAGGTCCACTACCACCTCGGGCTAGATGCTCAATCCATGTGTTCTATCGAGAAACCCTCAGTTCCTTTTGACCGTTATGTTCCTCTGGAAACTTGAATCGAACATTATACACCCACTTTTTTTTAAAAAATAAAAAGCTCATCCGCAAGAGAACGGAGCAGTTGTAGGCGATAAGTTAGACTCGAGTCGAGTCACACAGAAGACTAATCGGAAGTTATTCCGGTGTTTGGTTCTATGAATGAGAAAACGAAAGAAAAGACAAGACTAAACAAGCGATAAAATTTTGTTTGGGAGTTTCTAACATCTGCGACAATTAAATAAAATCAAAAGCCTTTAAAACAACTAAGAAAGCGAGGGTTCTAGTGCGCCAGAATTATCTCCACGATTAGGGTTGTCAATCCCGATGGCTCTAATGGCCCTAGTCACTAGACTGATAAGTTTAGCTGAAAAACATTAACATAATCAACAGCATAATTTAAACGCAAGCATAAACATGATAGGCATTAAAAACGAGAACCCAGTATCGATGGGACTCAAAGTAACAATTACTCTACCAAGCATGTAATTAAAAACAACAACTAATCTAATGAGAAATAACATCTAAACTACTGAAGCAAACGGATATAAACTAAAAACAAGAAGAACTGTAAACTATTACGAACTAAATTAACAAGTCAATTTCCGAAATAAAATTACAAGCATTAAAATCCCAAGCTGACAAACATCCAAATTCATAAAACAACCTAAGTTCAGAAAACTTATTTTCTAGGAAAGCAGTAGCCATCGAACGAGTCTTCAACAATGAGGTCTGACTTGAATGATGAAGGGAAGCGAAATTACGAACTATTCCACACTAATATTGCATGAATCAAAAGGGGGCAAGAACCGCGGGGTCTCTGCAATTTCTGAAATTTCACCAAGTTTTAGCACCGTAAAAATGAAGAAAACGTCGGTTTTTTATAGTTTTTCCCGAGAATAACCGCCAAAATCGTCATTGCGTTGACCGACACGTGTCGAGCATCGATCGACGCTGGCCAAGGCGTGCGCGTCAGCTGGACATGGCGTCGGTCGAGAGTGCGCGTCGACCAGGCATGGGCGTCGGCCGACGCGAGGATAGTCGATGCTACTGCAAGCTTTTCCTCGGCCAGAGCGTTGACAAGGCGTCGGCCGAAGTGGGCGGCGTAGGCCTCGACGCGACCGAGGACTGCGGGCGCCGGTAGCACATTGCTCATCTCGTCTTCTTCATTTTAAGCTTAAACACGAAAATAAAGCAAAATTAGACTATTACTTATAGAATAAGGTAGAGAAATATTAAACATAATACGAAACAAAAATTATCAAAAGGAAAAAAATGAGAAGAAAATAAACCTAAAAACCTTAAAAGCACACAACACACGATGCAAAAACACACGAAAATCACATACAAATATGTACAAGTCAAAACTCCTCCGGAGCCCACCAGATTCTCCCACATTGCATAGGATGATCGGCTTCACCAACTTGGGGCCCCTGAGTTTGCTGAATACATCCGTCAAGCCTTCTGCTCTACTTCCTCGATCTCATATCACCCCTGCGCAGTCGCTGACTTTAATCTTACCAGCGACTACGACTTCCCCTACTTTCGCAAATTTAGGTGAGCTCCAAGGCAACCTCCAGTTTAAAAAGGATTTTGGGGAAGTCTTCGGGATGGCAGAGCAAGTTGAAGGCGAGCTCAACACCGTGGACTATGGGGTTTAGGTCGTCCTTTGGTTTTAGGATTGTGAACTACTCTGTTTTTTATTATGGGCCTGTAATTATTCGAACAATATTTTTTTTTCTTATTTTATTTGTATGCCTTAGGGTTTCCAAGATTTCAGGAAATCCTAGTACCTCTAGTACTTTCCATTTATCTATAAAGTCTTTTTCTTTCTTACATATTTTTAATTATGGCTTCATATGTTCTTTCCGAAGAAATTGCTAACTTGAAAAAGAAAAATATTGCTTTCTTCAATGAAAATTTTCATCTCTCTGAAGACAACGCCCAACTGCGTGAAAAATTCTCCCAACTGCGCAAACTTCATGAGAGGAAAAGGCAGAAGAAATGCCTCTACAAGCGTGAGTGGGCCGAGCTCCACCAGCTCAATCGTCAACTACAGGAGGAAAAGGCTAATCTGCTTGAGTCAGTATGCTGACTGACCACCGCCGCTGATGAAGCTCAGTCTGCTACTGAACGAGCAGACAGGTACCGTTAATGCTTTCATGGGACTGAGAGTGAGTTGTGGCGCCTGCGATGAGTTTTGGCTTATGACCGGAGGGCGCCTTCATCCCACTCATGATGCTTTTCAATTTTATTTTGTTTGTATTTTCCTTTCTTCATTTTCCGCAATCTTTTCTCATGTACTTGGATTTTCTTAAAATAACATCCGCATTTCAATATGTTCTGGATTTCTTACGCAATAGGCCATCAGCCTCAAATCTTGAACAACTGGATTAAATCAGGGTTATCCATCCTTTCGGCCTATATGGATGGGTTTTGGGAGCTCACGCTCTTATCCTGAAAACCAGGTCAGTTGGGGATATCTTTCCCCGGCCAATGGGCTTAATAATAAAATCTGGGGCTCGTGCCTTTAACTGACTATCAGGTCGAGTTGGGGATATCCATCCCTTAGCCGATCGGGGCTAGAAACTTGTACTGACAACCAGGTCAGGCTTTCAGGGCTCAGCCCTTAGCCAATAAGGCTAGAAATTTGTATTGACAATCAGGTCAAGTTTTCAGGGCATCCGCCCTTAGCCAACCAGGGCTAGGAATTTGTACTGACAATCAGGTCAGGTTTTCAGGGCATCCTCCCTTAGCCAATCAGGGCTAGAAAGTTGTACTTACAATCAGGTCAGGTTTTCAGGGCATCCGCCCTTAGCCAATCAGGGCTAGAAATTCGTACTAACAATCAGGTCAGGTTTTCAAGGCATCCGCCCTTAGCCAATCAGGGCTAGAAATTTGTACTGACAATCAGGTCAGGTTTTCAAGGCATCCGCCCTTAGCCAATCAGGGCTAGAGATTTGTACTGACAATCAGGCCAGTCGCAATAAGATATGGATAAGTTCAAACCACTACTTTATATAAATAAGTTTCATGTAATAATCTTACACATAATATTTTCGTAGGTTCGTTACATTCCATGCTCGGGGTAAAATGACTCCATCCATCAGTTCCAATTCGTAAGCCCCCCTGCAAGAACTTTCGTAATCTTATATGGTCCTTGCCAAGTGGCATATATCTTTTCCTTGGTCCTCCCCAAGTCAGCTCTGCTCAAGACCAGGTCTCGTATCTAGAAATACCTCTTTGCTACTTATTTATTATAAGTCTCCCAAATTCGTCCTCTTATGTGCTTCATCCTTACCGCAGCTCTTTCTCTCTTTCCCTCAATCAAATACACCGTGACCTACATCAGTAGCTCATTCTGGTTTACATCAAAGCTCTGTATTCGGTGGGTCTCCATGCTTATTTCCGGGGAATTATGGCATACATGCCATATACTAGGCTAAATGGGGTTTCTCTTGTTCTTTCCTTGGGGTTGGTTCAATAGACCCATATAATTGAACTAAGCTCCTCTACTCATTTGCCTCCCGACTTTTCTAAATGTGGCTTAATCCCCTGAACCAGGATTTGCTTGGTCACTGATCGAAGATTTCTCGACGCTCTAGAAATCGTCTCCGCAATAGTACGGAGTCGACTGTAGATGCGGTAAGTTGTCCCGAGTCGTGTCTCTCGAGGATGGATGTGATCGGCTTTCGGTGTTCTTTATCGTTCTTATCGTCGGTTTTACTTAAACTAATTTAACCTAAGAAAGCGATAGTCATTGTTCGGTTTTTATAACTAAGATCTAAATTGAGACTTAAGATTTAAAAACATTAAAACATTTAAAGGAAATTAAAGCTTATATTAAAAACGATCAATTTAAACTAATTAACTTATTAAAACTTAATAATTTTAAATTAGGGAAATGGAGGGAAAATCAAAGTCAACTTATTTGAATAAGTCAACTTATTTGAATAAGTCAACATAAATACTTAGTATTAATTAAAGGTTTAAAAAGGAAGATCTTAATAAACTTTTACTAACTTAGAAATTGATTATAACTTTATAACTTAAAAGCATAAGTTCATAAGCTAGAAAGCTATAAAATGAAATTGAAAGTTTGATAAGCAAAAGAAACACTAAACTAATGATCCAAAATACAACACAATATTAAAAAGGAATAACATGAAAATAAAACTAGATTATAGAAGGATATTACCAAATGTATGTGATTACAAAAGCTTGAAGGAGGAAAGCTTGAAAGCTGGATGATTCTTCATAAAAGATAGCTTAAAACAAAGCTTGAACATTACACAACTAAGATCTAAGCTTGATTAATCCATAACTAATTACTAGGAATTTTAGAAATTAAAATAAGTAAAATATGAAACAAATGGAGAAAAAGCTGGTTTGGGGAGCTTCCTTGGGGAAGAAAGCTATCAGGAGCAAGTTGCCATTTGAAAAGACGGCTGATTGCTTAAATCTTCAAAATTGCTGCTTTTCAGTCGATCGACTGTGTCGGCAGTCGATCGACTGTGTCAGCAGTCGATCGACTGCGATGTCAAAAATGGCCTGAAGCCCTGTAATTTGGTCGATCTCCGGAGAGGACCCAATCGATCGACAGCAGTCGATCGACTGCCATGTCAAAAACTTCAAAACTCGCTGGAATCCAGTCGATTTTAGCCGGGTCATTCGATCAACTTAAAGGTCAGTCGATCGACTGAACATTCAGTCGGTCGACTGGATTCCAGCGCCCGGCTCGATTTCTCGTTCTTTTCGCGTCCGCCGGTTTGTCGAAAATCGTCCGCTGCGCTTCTTTGCTTTGTCCGTCCATTCCCGAGTCGAGTATCAACGATCCCAAACGAGCGTGGGCCCCGCTTGGACGTCCTACGGCCAAGAAAAATGGAAACGTGAAAATCTACGAAAATTAATAACAAAACGTATAAAATCTAAGAAAATCTAGAAATACGAAAAACGGCCAACCCGACTCCTAAAGCAACAAAAAGCAAGCAAAAAACACGCAACGTGAAACAATATCGAAAATGAAAATATGTACAAAAAGATGCAAATCAACCACCCCACACTTAGAACGGTTGCTTGTCCTCAAGCAAAACTAACGTATATTTACAAAGCTACCCCCGACCAACCCTAGGCTAATGCACAAAAAATAGTTCGAGACGTTGTACGCTACGTTGTTTGTTAGCTTCAGCTAAAAGGACGACAATGTGATTTGCTAAGAAAGTTTAGATCGACTTCCGAAACCTAAAAGGACTTAAACAATCCAACAAGTCGGTCTCCCCGTCCTTGCCCTGGCTAAGGTCTATCCACGCTCGATCCGTTATTCGACTCCCTACTAGCCAAGATCATCAACACCTCTCTTTACAAAAGTATACTAAAAATCGAAACAAATGGAAAAACGTGCTATACAATAACTTCAAGGATTTATAATGTATCCTTGTTTATTCATCTCTTTTCGTATTTTTCTTTTCTTTTCTTTTTTTTTATGTACCGTAGACGTGAGGTACTTGCATAATAATGTGAAAATACGAGGCTATCAAAAGACTCCGATCATTCGTTGCTACTAGCAACTTTCGAATTTTTCGATCGAGCACGTGGAGCAATTGATGACTCCAAATTACAACAAAAACCTATAGAGAGTGTTCAATGACGAGGGCTAGTCGAGGCACTAGTTCCAAACGAGCACAAGGATAGCACGAAGCTAAAATCGAACGGGAATCCCAACAAGTTAAACCACCTAAATCCACTAAATTCGATCAAAAATCTAAACATCCTAACAAATCATCAAAACCGCGTYACTTMGCYAAGGGTCCAMGCAAYAATASCACACACGTTTCTCAAACTAACACAAGCAAGCACACGACGAAATTAAAAACCTWGGACGATTCTAACCACCCCACACTTAAAACCTATCAATGTCCTCA
Organism: Phtheirospermum japonicum; assembly: GCA_014905375.1. NCBI lineage: Eukaryota > Viridiplantae > Streptophyta > Magnoliopsida > Lamiales > Orobanchaceae > Phtheirospermum > Phtheirospermum japonicum. Next base: position 714,403 of record BMAC01000490.1, read on the forward strand.
TTGCGTAATTAAGCTAACAAAAGCGGTAAAAAGTTGTAGGGTAAAGAAAACGCCCCTATCTCCGGCTCGTGTCGTCATGGTTGTGCAAGGGTCTTTGCCGGGAACCGAGTCAAGCAACAATCTATCTGCAAGGTAAGGTAATGTGGAAAAACGTGCACAAAAACGAACTATGTACAAAAACAGAAATATTTTTAATTTTTGAATTTTTTTAATTTGTTTGGATTTTATTTATTTATTTTTTTTTATTTTGTTTTGCATTTTGAGAATAAAAATGAAGATTAGGGTTCTTGGGCAGTCGGTCGACTGCCCTATTCGGTCGATCGACCGCAGTCGATCGACAGCCGACAGTCGATCGACAGCCGACAGTCGATCGACAGCCGACAGTCGATCGACTGCTCATGCCAAAAGTTCAGGATTGCCTGGAATCCAGTCGATGTTGAACCACCAGTCGATTGGGGAGTCGATCGACTAAATACTAGTCGATCGACTAGGTATTCAGTCGATCGACTGCATTTCAGCAGCCAACCTCCATTTTCGACCCTCTTTTGTCCCAAGACTCCATGGCTGAACCTACACAAACCCAAACACTCCATTAACACTACTTAAAGATAGAATATACACTAAATTAAAAGTAAAACAAGAAAAGAGTTAGAAAGTCGTGGGTTGCCTCCCACGTAGCGCGTTTGGTTTACGTCGTTCGCTCGACGATTATACGAAAATGTTATCCAGGATCCAAAAACAGGTGACGATCATGTCACGCCTTGGTGTTCTCGAGTAGACACACCGGGTGATCAGTATCACTAAGGCGGGCGCGTAGTGCAAGCCGGAAGATCGAGAAATCAAGAACGTGGGCTTGCTTCGGTGGTCGTAAGAGTGAGTAGTCGATCACCCAGACGTGATCATCCAAATATGGGTCGGCGTGCTTCTTCGTCTCCCCAACCGTCGTCCCCTTTCTCTCGACTTTAGAAATAGTCGTAGTCGCGCACGAGAGAGTAGGACCCAGCACATCTTCCTCCTCCTCTTCCACCTTTTCTTGTTTAAGTAGTGGCAAAGTTTCGGGTGGAGGCGAAAGAGGCTCGATCAGCTCCTCATCCTCCAAGGCCGGCACAACTGTATCTTCCTCGCCTATAGCAGGTAAGCTCGATAATCCAAGTGCCATCAGCGACCCCGAAGATATCACCTCCTCACTTTCCACTACAACCTCTTCGCAATATCCGAGAGTGGTTGCGTTGCTTTCCGACCTATTCTCCTCGTTCTCTATATCTACCTCATAGCGTTCACCTTCCGAAAGATCGTCAAATCTCTAATTATCATCAACGACCGTGGGCACCGCCTCATCAAAGAAGGGTATCTCGTTGGGGTACGGTTTGTTTATCTCACCCAAGTCATTGGCCATTTTCTTAGCGTGGGTCTCCATGCGATCGAGGCTTCCAACGAGCTCGGCTAAGAGAGACTCTACGTCCGGGAGTGGGGACGTAGACGAATCTTGAAAGAGTAAGGTATAAGGGTCATCGCTCGATTTATACGAGCTCGAGGCGGATAGATTGAAAGAATCGTAGCTCGAGGGTAGGTTGTAAGGATCGTAGCTCGAAGAATCGGAATTATAAATCGATGGAGCATACGATTCAAAATGGGGGTAAGAAGATGGAAGGGCGAGGGGAACATATAGATCGTCCAAACTCGGGTCAAAAAGAGCACGAGTCGGTGCATAAGGATCTATGCTCTGGTTGTGGGGGTATGAGTCATAATGATCGGAAGAGTAAATCCACTCTGTACTGATCGAAGCATACGGATCGTCATATTTGGGAGTTGTGTATGGATTTGGATATTCGGGAATTTGGATGTAAGGGTTTTCGTATGGCAAACTAGCTCGGTAGTTTGCCATCCTCGGCTGAATCAATCAAGCGGCGGAGGTGTCTTTCGATCGTTCAGAGTGTGGGCGGGCAGAATCGGGCTTTCGAACAGGGTTTCCATCGTTCGCTTCTCGATTATTGGTGATACTAGCGGAGAGAACGGGATGTGGGACCCACCCTGCACACACAACAAGCGACAAAAAAGATTACGCGTATCGAATGTAAAATAATTAACTAACTACTATTTACGACGACAATAAGAATAATTAAGAATGTCATTGGCCTTAATCCATCCCCGGCAACGGCGCCAAAATTTGATCGAAGATTTCTCGACGCTCTAGAAATCGTCTCCGCAATAGTACGGAGTCGAATGTAGATGCGGTAAGTTGTCCCGAGTCGTGTCTCTCGAGGATGGATGTGATCGGACCACCCCACACTTAGAACGGTTGCTTGTCCTCAAGCAAAACTAACGTATATTTACAAAACTACCCCCGACCAACCCTAGGCTAATGCACAAAAATAGTTCGAGACGTCGTACGCTACGTTGTTTGTTAGCTTTGGCTAAAAGGACGACAATGTGATTTGCTAAGGAAGTTTAGATCGACTTCCGAAACCTAAAAGGACTTAAACGATCCAACAAGTCGGTCTCCCCGTCCTTGCCCCGGCTAAGGTCTATCCACGCTCGAACCGTTAATCGACTCCCGACTAGCCAAGATCATCAACACCTCTCTTTACAAAAGTATACTAAAAATCGAAACAAATGGAAAAACGTGCTATACAATAACTTCAAGGATTTATAACGTATCCTTGTTTATTCATCTCTTTTCGTATTTTTCTTTTCTTTTTTTTTCTTTTTTTCTTTTTCTCTTTTTTTTTATGTACCGTAGACGTGAGGTACTTGCATAATAATGTGAAAATACGAGGCTATCAAAAGACTCCGATCATTCGTTGCTACTAGCAACTTTCGAATTTTTCGATCGAGCACGTGGAGCAATTGATGACTCCAAATTACAACAAAAACCTATAGAGAGTGTTCAATGACGAGGGCTAGTCGAGGCACTAGTTCCAAACGAGCACAAGGATAGCACGAAGCTAAAACAAACAAAGCTTGAACATTACACAACTAAGATCTAAGCTTGATTAATCCATAACTAATTACTAGGAATTTTAGAAATTAAAATAAGTAAAATATGAAACAAATGGAGAAAAAGCTGGTTTGGGGAGCTTCCTTGGGGAAGAAAGCTATCAGGAGCAAGTTGCCATTTGAAAAGATGTCTGATTGCTTAAATCTTCAAAATTGCTGCTTTTCAGTCGATCGACTATGTCGGCAGTCGATCGAATGGCAGTCGATCGATCGTGTTGGCAGTCGATCGACTGCGATGTCAAAAACGGCCTGAAGCCCTGTAATTTGGTCGATCTCTGGAGAGGACCCAGTCGATCGACAGCAGTCGATCGGCCAAGTAGGCAGTCGATCGACTGCCATGTCAAAAACTTCAAAACTCGCTGGAATCCAGTCGATTTTAGCCGGGTCAGTTGATCGACTTAAAGATCAGTCGGTCGACTGGATTCCAGCGCCCGGCTCGATTTCTCGTTCTTTTCGCGTCCGACGGTTTGTCGAAACTCGTGCGATGCGCTTCTTTGCTTTGTCCATCCATTCCCGAGTCGAGTATCAACGATCCCAAATGATCGTGGGCCCCGCTTGGACGTCCTACAGCCAAGAAAAATGGAAACGTGAAAATCTACGAAAATTAATAACAAAACGTACAAAAATTAAGAAAATCTAGAAATACGAAAAACGGCCAACCCGACTCCTAAAGCAACAAAAAGCAAGCAAAAAACACGCAACGTGAAACAAAATCGAAAATGAAAATATGTACAAAAAGATGCAAATCAGTCACCTCGACCTGGCAATTTACCTGAGGGTGGTAGACAGATGTGAAATGATGGTCTATTTTCATCTTAGTGCACAAGGATCGAATCCGAGCTCCCATGAACTGTGTGCCATTATCTGACACCAGGATTCTCGGGACTCCAAACCGGCACACTACATTCTTCCACAAGAAACCCATTACCGCCTCTTCCGTAATTTTTGCTAAAGCTTCACCCTCTACCCACTTACTGAAATAGTCAATGGCCACGATCATGAATTTCTTCTGGGCGGGGGCTGTGGGAAAGGTCCAACCAGGTCTATCCCCCACTTAGCTTCTGGGAATATGTTCTGGGCCACTTGAGGTCAGGATGTCGCTCGATTGCCTATAGAGTTTCTCCCTGAGGCGAAGATAAAGGTGCATCCTTATCAAACCGAGGGTGACCTCTTACCAGATCAGTCTTGGGCCTCTTCATTTGTGTCCTATCTTCTCTGTCGAGTCACTCCCTCCGCTTCTCTCCATCGTCTTTTATCTTCAAGTCTTCTTCCAAGTGGATGTACTTTTCTGCTCTCTCCAAGAGTTCTCTAAATTTTAGCCCTGGCTTAACTACCAATGATTGGAAGAACTCCCCCTTCTTGAGCCCTTAAGCCAAGGCGTTGACAAAGAGCTCCTCGGACGCTGATGGCACCTCCATCTTGGCATCTGTAAACCTCTTGATTAATCCGCGCAAACTTTCACCTTCATTTTGTTTCAAACTGAACAGTTCCAGTAGCATTTTTTGATATTTCCTGCAACTAGTGAACTGATGCTAGAATGCAGAACTGAACTTATCAAAGTTGCTTATGGAATGGGGGGTAGTTGGCTAAACCAGAGATGATCCAATTTTGTGAAGGTTGTGGGGAAGACCCGACACATGGCCGCATCTGAAAACTTGTGCAAGGTGGCTGCAATCTCGAACCGGCTGAGGTGATCCCACGGATCTGTTGTCCCATTGTATTCAAAGCCCAAGGAATGGTAAGAAGTTGGGAGATCTTCCCTCATGACCGCCTCTTTGAACGGGGTGCTTCGTCGTGCCTGGCCCGCACCCGTGCCTGCTATCTTTTATTTCACTTCCCTGACCTCTCTTTGAAGATTTTGCATCTGCTCGATGAGGTATGGGTTGCTTTTGCTTGAAGTTTCATTTTCTTAAGCAGATAAGCTCTCTTCGTCATCCTATGGGGGAGCTCTGGCCATACGCTGGGTCGTCCGTGGTGGCTCCATCTTCGGTGGCTGGTTTACCTTTGAGGGTGGCGATGAAAGTTCGAAAAATTTCTTTTCCATCGCCATCTCTACCATCTTGCCGATGAGGTCAGATAATTGCCTCAAAAATGAATCATTCAGCGATCCTCCTTCTCCCTGATGGGCTCCTTCCTGGAGGGGGTTGCGTTGTGCTCGTACTAGTTGTTGCCGATGGTCCTGCTGTCTCCGGCATGCCCGTTGGCGTAGCAAAACTTGGTGTGCCGCCCATCTCTGCCACCAGGTTTCGCTTAAGTCCGTCTGATGCCATACTTCTTTCTCACGTCTTAACTTTGTTCAATTTCTCCACAGGCGGCGCCAATCATTTAGCCCTGAAAATTACACCGAGAGCACCTACTCCTTCCCTGAGAATATCCCAACCTTCTCCAACAAAAACACGTTAGAAAGGACCATCGGGGGTTTTCCGGTGGAAACCTCTCTGATGCTTAAGTCAGTTAAGCCTTTTAGATCGGAATAAGTAAAATCAGGAGAATAATGCTTAGAAATGTCATACATCTCTCATCCTGGGGGTTGAGATATTTATAGTTTTTTCCAAGTGGGGCCTTTCCAGAATCTCGAAAATAGAAAACCCACAAATCTCGGGTTGTTCGACCTGATCTGGAAGCTTCCTTCCAGAGAACAAATCAGTTTTGTCGCTAAGTTCTCCCAATTCCTCACCTGACATCTTGAAACCTTATTCAAGGCTCCGAATGAGTTCAGGACAATCTTTATCAGGCTATAGGCTCGTCTTTTACCTTATATTTCCTCTTTATGAGGTCATCAGTTCAGCTCGTCCCAGCCAGGCCTGTCCTAGCTTGTCCAAGATGTTTCAACAGTTATCATCAGATCAGGTCACACCAATATATGTAGATAATATTCTTATCGGTGGTTCTAATGAGACAATGATTCATTCCCTTAAGGCATATTTGGACGTTAAATTATCCATTAGAAATCTTAACTTTAGGAAAAAAAGTTCTTAGGTATGGAGATTGCTCGAGGACTTAAGGGAACCTATCTTTGTCAGAGGAAGTGTATTTTGGACATCCTTGTAGATATGGGATTAAAGGATTGTGATACTGCTCCAACTCCCTTTCCTCAGGGGCGTAAACTCACTGGATTTGATGGTGAACCTTTGGTTGATCTAGCAAAATATAGAAGGTGGATAGGGAGATTGTTATACTTGAACTTAACTAGAGTTGATGTCAATTATGATGTCTAGCTACTCAGCCGATTCTTGAACAATCCTTTTACCTCTCATTGGCAAGATGTTGTTCATTTTCCGAGATATTTAAAAGGCTATCCTTCCCTTGGTCTTTTTTTAGTCCATTGATTCTTCATTGCAACTTGAGGCCTATTGTGATGCAGTTTGAGCTGCCTGCAAGATACTAAGAGGACAGTCACATGTTACTATGTGTTACTAGATTTTTATCTGATATCTTAGAAAATTAAGAAGCAAACCACTTTTTCTCGTTCTTCGCCCTAAGCAAAATATAGGACAATGAGTGCAACAGTGTGTGAGCTACTTTGACTATTTCTTTTAGCCCATGACCTTAACCTAACACCTGTTTTACCTAAACATATGTGGTGTGATAATCAAGCGGCAATCTATATAGCTGCCAATACTGTGTTCCATGAGAACCAAACATCTAGAAATTAAAAGTCATGTGGTTTGAGACAAGTTCAAGGAGGGTTTTGTCTTTCTTTGCCATGTTTCTTCTGCTCATTAGCTGGCTCTTCTTCTGACCAAGATCCTGCCTTGTAGACAGTTTCTTCTTCTTGTGTCCAAGTTGTTCATGATGGATTTTCATCATGCTCCGACTTGAGGGGGTGATGAAATATGAGGTCGTTGAAGTCGCATCATGAGTTCGCTGAGGCCACAACATGAGATCGCTGAAGTCGTAAAAATAAAACTGAGGTCGCAAGATGAGATCGCTAAGGTCGTAGCATGAGGTCGTCGCTAAGGTCGCAGCATGAACATTATGGTGTACGTGTTTGCTCTCTTAAATTGTTTGGTAGTTGGCAAAACAACGTCATTTTTCCATTAAGAAGAAACGGTGTCGTTTTAATATAGAACACAAATTAGTTGGCCAATCCACGCTTATATGATGAGCGTTTGTGTAAATACTTGAGTTGAGAATGAGAATTACAGAGCTTTTATGCTTCAGATAGAATTACTTTATCATATTCTTCATATTATATTATTTGGGATAAAATATTTTCATAATGGATTAAATAAATAAAAAAATAAAAAAAGATAAGTGCAAAGACTCAATGGAAGCTATTTTAACAAATGAAATTGATTGCGCTGATAAAGGAAGATGGTAATGATTAACCTTTCATTTTATATTTTAGCAATAAATCCAATAAACCTAATGTCATTTATCCTCCATTAGTTGGTACTTCAAGGAGGCTTGACCTGAAATGAAAAAACAAAAATGCATCCATGAAGGTATAATTTCTGAATCGCTTCTCAACGGCATGTTTCGGTTCGATTAATAATCAAGCTCTGATTCCAGATTATTTTTGAAGAAAGATCCAACGTAATTTTATACAGATACTGCCAGGAGATAAAGTAAAATTGAAGAGAACGTATAATTTATCAACTCCAAAACAAAGATTTCATGTTATAACAGACTAAATGATTTAACTTGTAAATACGAGAAGAGGTAAAATGATCATTTTTGTTTCTCTCTTTTGTTTCTTTATATGTTATAAACAATTGTATCAGTATGTTCATATGCAAGTATTTATTTATTTTTTTGGAAAAAAATGGATATTTGAGGCTTGGGTCTATGCTCGGGTACATGCCTACTTAATGGTGTGGCATAATATCAACAACAAACTTATGGACTTCATACGACATCAAATGTCGACTTGGTTATATACGGTAAGAAAGTAACAAAAGGATGGAAGGTTCTAGGTCCCGGCATATATGGTAATAAGGTTTTATGGTTATTGTGAAATTATGGAAAGTAAGAATCCTAATATGAGAGTATTTCCTAATTATGGATATTGGGTATAATTAGGAGATTTAATCCCACCTTATGAAGGAATCCTATTGATTGGTGGACAAGTCTCAATAATCTTATAAATAGGGGATTCGGGCCCTTATTTCACAAGTTTCATATCTCTCTCCCATAACTCTCATAACTGATCTCATGCTCTCTCTATCATGGAGATCACATTATTCGCTCTTTACGAATAATTCTCTCATCTCTAATTATTATAGATGGATTTATGGTGAACTCTCCTTAGGAGCTATTCTTTAGGAGAGGCGAGCTCTTATACGGGTGACGAGGACCCTAGATTGGGAACACGCTCTCTGAATACATCTCTTAGCTCTTAGCTCCTGCGCACTATTGAACTCTCGTATATCTCTCTTGAATAATATCTTACTTAAGTATTAGAGGGCCTACACTGGGGTCGCCCGACTAGGGTTCTGTTTTGCAGGTTTGTTCAGGTCGCTAGGAGCTTCTAAAGATCTATCTGGTCACTGATCACGTAACTAAGGTCAGTACCCTATTTTCTTGAGGCACCAATTTTTTAGTCACATCAAGTGGCGCCGTCTGTGGGCATACGAGGGACATCGAGTCCTTGAGCAAAAGACGTGAGAATACACAACTTAATCAATCATGAAACCCTCGCAGATAAGTTTAAATTCTCTATGACTTTTAAAATTTGTGGTATGTTTTGAGAACTCTTATGTGGAAATTCATAAGGGTCGATGGGGGTATTAATCATACATGGAGTTGGATAGATTGGTCTTGAGATTATTTCATGGGTTTGATAGAATGTATGATGAGTTAATCGTGCATGGAGAATGCTAATTGGGTTATTTTATATAGTTTTATTTTATGAGGATATGCATGTCGTTTAACACTTGGTTGAGGGGACTTATTTGATTATATATTCTTATGGGGATATGTGTATGGTTTATTTAATTTTATATGGTTTAAAATTATGGAGATATGCGTATGGTTTATTTAATTCTATATGGTTTCAAATTATGGGGATACGCGTATGGTTTATTTAATCTTATATGGCTTGATGGGGATATGCGTGTAGTTTATTTGATTTTATGGGGTTTTATCCTTAACTAAAGGGACTTGTTTAATTTCTTAAGATCTCTGGAATATGAATATATCTTAATGTAGTTTAATTAGATTAATATGGTTATTTGGTATATTTAACATGGTACATTTGGTCAATTTGGTTTAATATTATTTATTTGGTCTAATATTATTTGGTTTGGATGGTTTATATTGATTAAAAGATTTATATGAGGATTATTATTATGGTATATGGTTTTGTATTGATATTGGAGGGTGGATTTATTTTGCTGCCTGAAATCTAAGGCGATAAGGTCGCGTGTCAACCAAATGCAACAAGGTCACCAATATTTAAGATAAGATTTCTATTTAATTATAACTTTCGGGTAATGGCCCTCGATAATAAAATTTGTCAGGGGGACAAATTAAACTTTTTATAATAATGATTTTGAAAATTATTCTATCTCCAACTCGCAAAGCGGAGCAATTATATGTGATTAAGAAAAATTTTGAGAATTGGCCTGAGGCTTACTTCCAGCTCGCCTCACAGAGTGGAGCAATTATATGTTTTGATGTATAGGTTCATGGAGGGTTAATTGGGCCTAAAAGGTTAATTTAATAATTATGGGCGCGAGTAAGGGTTGCGATGCTCACATCTTTCTTATCGATTATTTTTATGATCGTATACTAACGGATTGAGTGTAGGTCTACTTGTTTAGTTCGTATTAATTTTTGATGGTTAATTTACGTGTTGCATAGAATTTAATCCGGGGATGGTCAATTCAACCAAACGCGATGAGATCGCGTGCCCAAATATTCACGGAGATTGGATCAGGGGATTTTTCTACCTGAAAATAAAAAGGTAGCGCGTTTTGATATTAAAGGGGAAGTAAGATTTTTCTATGGCATCAATATCACTACGTATCAGGCACGCTTGTTAAATCTCGTAAAAGGGAGGGTTTTCTATATTTTTTATCTACCTTAGTTGATTTTTTATTAGCTAAAACATGAGGAGTTAACTGATTTATTTAATTTATACGGGGTAGTTTGGTATGTTTTATCTGATTTATATGGTTTGGTATGGTATAACCCGGTATATGGTATATTTGGCTTAAACATGATTTATATGGGTTTATTTAATTTATTTTGATTGATTTGGTTGATATGGGGGACTGGTTGTTTTATTTGGTCTTATATGATTTGCTTAGTTGACATGGATTGGTTTATTTAATATGGTTTACTTGATTTGATAAAACTTATTTAGTTCAGTTTAAATGATTATGGTGTGTGATCGATTTAAATGGTTAAGGTCTGGTCGCAAGTTTGATTTACGTCATATTAATCAATGGTTTATGGATTGAGGGTTTTATGACCTAAGTTGTGAAGAATATGTTTGATTAACATGTTCTCTGCGACCTCAACTTTATTCTCGCGACCTCAACTTTGCTCTTGTGACCTCAGCTTTGTTATCAGCAGCGACCTTAGTCTGCGACATTGCCTTTATTCTTGCGATCTTAGTTATGACCTCAGTGATCTCATGCGACCTCATTGCATAGAACAAAACATGGTTTTATGGTTATGAAAATGGTGTGGCCCGACGCTTTCATTAGGTCGGCGATGGTTTATGGACATGGTTATGGGTTGATACTTTCATTGGGTCGACAATGGTTTATGGACATGGTTATGGGATGACACTTTCATTAGGTCGGCGATGGTTTATGGACATGGTTATCGGCTGACACTTTCATTGGATATGGTAATGGATGGACGGTCTTACATAAGGGATGTGTTTGACTTACATATCTTTTGTTGTAGAGAGCATGTTTGATCTACATGTACTTTGCAATTTTTGTCTTTGAATATGTTTGATTTACATATCCCTGGATGCTTTGTTTATTGTAGGAGCATGTTTGACTTACATATTCTTTACGGCTTTGATTATGTGCTTTTAAATGTAATTGATTACGTGGTATAGTTTGTGTTAATATAATTATGTGGTGTTGTGACTTAGCAGTTTTTCTGCTTGCATTGTATGCCTTATTTTGTTTTGGTTTGATGTGACTTAGTTGTGCTACCTTGTTTACATTACTTTAACATGGGGGACTTAATGTTTTAAGTAACTTGGTTGTATTGCCTGGTTGCATTCACTAGGGGGACTAAGTGGTTTTCTTAATCGTCTATGGTCAAACTTTATTGAGTTCATGCGACCTGGTGCATGGTCTAAATGTTTTATTTGATTCAAATTATTCAGACTTGTGTGACTGGATGGTTTTTCTTTGTCATATGTGGTTTATATAGTTCTGGTTCACTATGGTTCTACATAGTCTGGTGTATGGTGATTTCTCTCAACCACCTTATCTTAGGTCAGTGGACATGCAGGTATTGTGTGAATTTAAGCGACCTCTTCTTCTAGAAGGTGCAGTCCTTCTGCGTGGAGAGCTAGCTGTTTGTGGGGCCAGCGACCTCTCATATAAGAGTGGGGAGCTCTTATCAGGTAAATGGTATTATAACAGCTTGGTATTGAGAGTTGAGATTTATGATTAACGCAATCTTGGGCCCTTGTGGGCTATTATGGATTATAGTATGGAGTCCTGATGAACTAACGAAATAGTTTATAGTTATAAGGCGATGTTTAAGTAATATTCCATGGTTATGATTTATGGTATGTAATGACTTTTTGGCCGATCTCTTTTGGATCGAGTGAATGGTTTATGATTTTTTTCATCTTTATATATTCTACCTGATTTTGTACCTCAGTCAACTAGAATATAGGGGACTAGCTGATACGACATCAAATGTCGACTTGATTATATCCGGTAAGGTTTTATGGTTATTGTGCAATTATGGAAAGTAAGAATCCTAATATGAGAGTATTTCCTAATTATGAATATTGAGTATAATTAGGAGATTTAACCCCACCTTATGAAAGAATCCTATTGATTGGTGGACAAGTCACAATAATCTTATAAATAGGGGATTCGGGCCCTTATTTCACAAGTTTCATATCTCTCTCCCATAACTCTCATAACTGATCTCATGCTCTATATATCATGGATCTCACATTATTTTCTGTTTACGAATAATTCTCTCATCTCTAATTATTATGGATGGATTTATGGTGAACTCTCCTTAGGAGCTATTATTTATGAGAGACGAGCTCTTATACGGGTGACGAGGATCCTATATTGAGAACACGTCTTTTATTTATTGGGAACACGCTCTCTGAACACATCTCTTATCTCTTAGCTCTTGCGCACTATTCAACTCTCGTATATCTCTCTCGAATAATATCCGACTTAAGTATCGGAGGGCCTACGTTGGGGCCCGCCCGGCTAGGATTCTGTTTTGCAGGTTTGATCAGGTCACTAGGAGCTTCTGAAGATTTACCAGGTCGCTGATCACGTAACTAAGGTTAGTACCATATTTTCTTGAGGCACCAATCTTTTTGATCGTATTAGAACTTATTTGAACTACTATTAATTGGAGTCTTAAATGTAGGTTTTCAGAGATCTAGAGGTATTTATAATTTTGTGAATAATAAGATTTTATTTTTGTTTAATGATTCTAAATCTTTTATTATTATTTTTTATTTTTTGTAAATATTAAATCATGTTTGAAAACTAAGTGCTAATGTATTATTGTATTTGATGTCAAATCATGTTTGCAAAGTAAACGATGTTGTATTATAATTACGAGAGATTTTATGGTGCCGTAACTATATCATTCTTTTCTTCACTTAATAATAACCATTCAATCATTTCGAGGGATAAGTAGTGAAATAGATCAATAAATATGATTTTTTATAATAATATTTAATAATAGTAAAAAATTATTAATTGAATAATTAATTTATAAATTTTAAAATAAACGAGTATTCAATTTTTAAAATATCAATTTGTTATTCCAAACTCTTGAACAAACAGACCCTCGAATATAAATTTTAAAATAAATGAGTGTACAATTTTTAAAATATCAATTTGTTATTCCAAACTCTTGGACAAACATACCGCCAAAGTTACGTTATTGGATTTATTTTCATAAAGTCTGCGGTTAAAATTTGTTTGTTGTCATCATTCAAGACACCAATTTCTCATTTTTGGACAAGTAGTTTTCCATACATGTATCATATAAAAAAATCTAAACATCTTTATGGTTTAACAATTATCTGCTATATTCTACATCTTCTACTCTAGATTGAGGTACAATCATCAATTATTAATCTCCACTTGTTTTGAGAATGTTTTTTAAAGGCACTTTGAGTCTGATACATTCAATGCAGTAATACCCTTCTTTCCCGGGCACACGTCATTGATTTAAGGAATAATTACAAATGGTACGTTTGGCCTACATAAAAAATGATGATAATAACTCAAAATTATCAAAATTATCCCTAAGATTTTATTCGATGTAAAAATAACCGAGTAACATTGTAATATTTTATAAATTAGAAGAGCGCTTCCGGATAATTTCTACTCATGAAAAGGACGAATATAATAAAAATACAATCTCGGGAGCTTTTTTTTATATAAACCCTAAATGTTACTTTTTGTATTTAAACCCTTGTTGAAAGATACTTAAAGCATGTAAAGCATGGGGTTTGGGTAGAAAGGGATGAATAAATGGTAGGAGGTTGGATTTGGGGAAGGGATGTGAGCATGGAGGGAAGAAGAAAGGGGATAAAAAAGGGGGGGAAAGAGAGAGAGAGAAGAGACGGTTGGCGGCAGATGCCGCTCTTGACCAATGTGTACGCGCCAGGTGGGAAGGAGCGGCGGACCGGGCCCACCTCTACACTTTGTCCCTTTGCTTCTTTTTTTTATTTCTACTCATGAAAAGGACGAATATAATAAAAATACAATCTCGGGAGCTTTTTTTTATATAAACCCTAAATGTTACTTTTTGTATTTAAACCCTTGTTGAAAGATACTTAAAGCATGTAAAGCATGGGGTTTGGGTAGAAAGGGATGAATAAATGGTAGGAGGTTGGATTTGGGGAAGGGATGTGAGCATGGAGGGAAGAAGAAAGGGGATAAAAAAGGGGGGGAAAGAGAGAGAGAGAGAGACGGTTGGCGGCAGATGCCGCTCTTGACCAATGTGTACGCGCCAGGTGGGAAGGAGCGGCGGACCGGGCCCACCTCTACACTTTGTCCCTTTGCTTCTTTTTTTTTTTTTTTCTCTTTTTTACTTTTCCTTTTTTTTTGTTGGTAGCAGCAAATCTTTTTTTCCTATTATTTGGGCATTAGTGTTTTTACTAGTTTAACACCCGCTTATTATGCGGGATTTGAAAATGAGTATTCATACTCATAAAAAATACTAAAAGATAATATTGAAAATGGTACACACAAATCGTATTTTTCTATTTACAAGTAGATTATTTTTCACAATAAATAATTTTTACACACAAATTTGAGCATTTACAGTAAGATTGGTTTTGACAATAAAGTATTTTAAGTATTATTACCGGGGAGTCACAAAACTAGTTATAAAATATAGCAAAATACCTTATAGTTGAAGAAAACTCGTAGAAAATTGAGTTTGTAAAAATATAAACATACAACACCCGCATGTCACATGTAAATATGCGATACAAAAAATTAAAATCTATAAGGCACTGATAATTCTATTAAAAACGTCGTATATCTAACTTGTAGTATATGTAATATTATTTTTTGTTTCCTTTTATCTTTTTTTCCTGCGTAAAATATATTTATTTTCCTAGGTGTAATAAGTTGTTATTATTAGTTTTTTTTTGTTTTTTTTTAGCATAATAATAGTTTTTTATATAAGTTTTTAATGTTATTGTCAATGCATTATATTATTAGATATCCAAATTTAAGTTTATATACTTTATATTTATTTATCTTTTGTAATAATTTTATATAAATCATATTTTTCTGAAATAGTATATTTGAGATTTTGAAAATAAGTTTATTTCAATTTTTATTATAAATAAAATTAATTCAACTTATATAGATTTTTTTAATTAAATATGGCTTATTTATTTATTTTCAATATTAGTATAATAAAATAAGATATTGAATTAAGAAAAGTATGATAAAGAAAATATTGAATTAGGTAACTTATAGTAAAAGGAAAATCTTAAATTAGAACATATATAATGATAGAAAAATATTAAATTAGGTAAAACATGTAAAAGAAGAATATTAAATTAGGTAGATATTAGGTTCGTTGACACCAAAGCACCAGAATTTTTTCAAAAACTAACAAAACATTAAAAGCAGACACATAGGATATGGGGATTTTTCATTAATATATATATATATATATATATATATATATATATATATATATATATATATATATATGTGTGTGTGTGTGTGTGTGTGTGTGTGTGTGTGTGTGTGTGAAATTAAAAAGTAATAATAACTTAAGATTTTCACATCTACAAAAAAATTATAATTTTATATTCAATCACTTTATTATTGTAATTTTTTTAATTATCTTGAAGTACTCGTAACTTAATATTATTATAATTGAAAAAATCAAGAATAGATTATTATAATAAATTAACTTTTCACATTAAAAAAATTAATTTATCACCTGATTGTTATTATTTTTTTAATTATTTTAAAATAATTATAAATTAATATTATAATTAAAAAATCAATAATGTGTGTTGGTGTGTGGGTGTGTGGGTGTGTGTATATTTTGTGAAGCCCGTCTATTTACCGTTATAATTTAATTAAATTAATTTGATCATTCTTTATAACACTATTTTTATTTCATTTGAACTGAAATGAATTTTTACATTAATATTTTATTGGAATGTATTTTGAAAATTATGAAATTTTTATTTCTATTTATTTATTTTGTAACGAAAATAAATACACATAGTATATATTTTTTATTTTAACACATTATGTTAAATCGGGTTCAAAATCTTTCAAACTTATACTTATTAGTAGGCCCAAACCTTGAGCCCAATTTAGTTGGACCAATACTTAGCTCATTAGAAGGCACCGCACAGCCTCAGTACTGTACCATCCCGGGTTTCATCATATCAGGATTATTCGCATTTTTTCTTTTCTTCTCGTTTTCGCTAGCAAAATCCTTTGGCAGCAGATTCTCGTCAGTCGATTGCTCAAAATTCAACCAATGGATCATTATGAAATTTTTACAGTGAATAGCTCTTCCCTTAAGGTTTCCAATGCCATCTTTTGATCGTCGATCGGAGCTTTGGATGATTGCTAGAAATGCCGATGAACTTCCTATGTGCTGTCACAATTCGGCCGGCGCCGTTGATCTTTGACTGTCGATTTCCGGCGAACGGCAGGTCAAAATTTAACATATAATATATCAATTTGTTCGTCTTTAGTTCAGATTCAAAAGCCCTTAATTAATTTCATGTTTAGGGTACTATCCAGTTGGGGTTTTGAGTTTGAAAAGTTGTGCGTATATGTAAGTATATGTGTGTGTGCAACGTATTAATGTATGTACTGTTGGCAATGGCTGATGGCGTGGTGATCACCGGCGAGGGTTGTGGGGTCAGGATGAGGTGATGTCGAGGGGAAGGATAGTTGCACCTTAGTTTTGAGGTTTTAGGGTGGAAATGAAATGGTCCAATAATTTATGGGTTGAATTTTGAAAATTAGATGAAGTTTTGGACTTAATTATAGTTTTAGAAAACTTCAATTTGACCCTTTGAAGTTGCAATTTAATCCTCAATGATAACTCTTCATTATTAACGAATTTACCCCAAAAATCAGATTCTCCAAAATATCAGATTAACCCACTAAACTTTTCAATGTTCCAAAAGATCTCATTTTGACCCCAATTACTTTATTAATTTTTCATAACCATACAACTTTCTTATTTTTGAACCGAATTGGGTCAAACGACCTCCGAATGACTTGAAATTCGAACCATAGCTTCCTTATAACATCCTCCTACGTACGACGTATTCAAAATTACAAATTTACCCTTCAAACATCATGTCTCAAGATTTGATACCCAAACATTCTTATTATATTATGCGATGTAGACTATTAGTTACACTTCTAAGTGTCTTAGAATCTTAGATATTACTATATTATATGTTATATTTATAATTTTTATAATTATAATATATTTTAGAATTCAACATGGACTTTTATTCAGAAGTGACGAGGCTTTTCACGTACTGATCGGAAACCTCGTAAAGCCATCGTAGCATATGCTTGATTTTTGAAAGAACCTCAATGAAGGTTAGTAAAAAAAATTTAACCGGGGAGTTTGATTATTCAAATCATAATGCGTTGTTTGTGCATATCTGTGAGTAAAATATCTTTAACTGGAAAGTTTGAGATTTTACAAATCATGAAGCACTTATTGCTTGAACATATTTTTCTGCTTATATAAGCTTTTGAAAAATAATATTTTGAAGGAAAATATGCAAGTGTGCATTGGGCCTTGTGCTTTTGCTTAATCATATGTTCAATTATATGATATCAAAGGTTATTGATATCGTTTGAACTCGATTGTTATTATCGATTGTCTGTAAACTCTTACTATTTGTAACTGTCACTGTATCTGTCTGTCAGGCACGAGTAGTTTGGGCAATCAATCAAGCAGGTTGCCTGCGGTTCTTTCTTGACTACTTGTGGTACTTATTTCTATTTTTTCTGGTCGGGTCGGAGTAGACGGAAGGATTTGGGTCGTAGTTTGGGTATATTTCAGAATATGGCGTACCCTGGGTTTGAAGCCCATAGCTAAAGGGACGTCAAGCCTACTGGGAGGGATAAGGCAATTGAGGCTTTGTCCTGGAGTGTCACCTTTCATGGTGAGTGAAAACGTATGGGTTGATGTTTGATCGACATCGATTTTATGTTTATGTGAGTTAATCTGGCTTGGAAGATAAGTGATACGCGTGGGATCCACCTATAGAGTCCTTCGAGAGCTAAGTGCTACGTGCGGGAGCCACCTGTCTGTTCAACTGTTAACTGTTTCAATTGATTTCTTAAAAAAAAAGTTAGTATTATTGGTTTGTTCTAAATGTGATCATTGGTTAATTTTTGAGAAAATCTATTGTTTATTTTTTAAAGGAATTTAATTTTGAAGTTGTTGACTAGAGTTTTGTTAAACATTTGAAAATAGTTTTGCACACCAAGTGCTTTGATTATTTTATAAAATTTATTTTCTAAACTCTTGTCTATTTTATATTTAAAAATAAAATTTGCATTTGCATTTGTTTTCCATCACTGAGCTCTTTTAGCTCACACTCTCTTTTGTTTTAAAACCAAACTCTCCAGATATCGACGTTATGAGAGTGACCCTGATCTTGATCCTTCCGGTGAAGAGTGGATCGTGGACTAGGGTTACATCCTTTCAGTTTGGTTTTGGTTTGTATAAAGTTTAGCTGTATTGAGTCTACCAATACAACAAGTTTTAAAGAACGGAAGGTGGGTTTATTTGGTTTATTTATTTATCTTATTATTATTAAGGTAGTATTTTATTTGGGGCGTTACAGATGTGGTATCAGAGCTTGAGTGCAAATGAGTTGCACTTAAGCGTATCCAGGACAGAGTCCTTGGCCTGTGAATGGAATGTCACTGCCATTTTGGACTTGAGAATTCGAATATTAGTAATGATTTTAGCAGAGTAAGGAGTAACTACCAACTTATGTCGATTAGGGAGTAGGTTGTCGTGAGAATTTTTGTTATCTTCAGATTGTCAAACCTGAACATCAATTCTTTCACTACATAACATCAACCTCCTTTTAATTTTAATACTTGTCTGAGTTCTTGTTTATCTTGAAGATTTGTTCTTAGTTCAAGAGCCTAGCCTTTTCATTACTTATAAGTCATCAACTTCCTTGAAATTTAGATTTGAGCATTACTTTTCTCTTCTCGCGAATCTCAAAGGGAAGCCTGATTAGCTAAGCAATTCTTGAACCATTATGTTCTAATGAGAATCCAGACTCAACTACCAATTTCAAAAGAGTTAGAGACCTTTCAAATTCAAAATCTTCGTCAAGAAAGTGTAGCAGGTGAACTTGCATTTGTCACCAATGCTAATTATTAAGATGAAACATTTGAAAGACTAAAGAGATAAGTCAAATAATTGAGATCTTCAACATCTCAAAGGGTTGAATTAACGAAAGAGCTGAACAAGTAAGAGACGATGCATGTACGGATCAATATTACGAACACTTCTTTAACATGGAAGGAAGTCATGTGAGCTCATTTTCGTTTACCAAAGGATAATGTGGGACTTTTGTGTGGAGAAGATGAAACATTAGATGATGCAAGATATGATTATCAACAAACTCAAGCCATCATCTTTCAAGAAAATAACGGGAAAAAAGTTTATACGACAATTCCATGAGGCACGACGATCAAAAGAAATGCAACAAGGAGCATCAAAGAAGATTAAAATTAAAAATTAGATATACGTTTTCACAAGGCTAACACAAGTTGGAGGATACTCTAGATATGACATCAATCAACAACAAAGAAGAAATTAGTCCCCGAGCTATACGAGGAGATCTCCGGTGCATAAGTCACTATTTAAGTTTTGGTTATCAGTGGTTATTTAAGGATTTCTGATCTACTAATTTATGTTTTTCATCTTCATGATTATATTAGTGTTCCACTATCAGTGTTATATCTTATCTAATGAAACTTTAATTTAGTTTCATTCATAATGGCTATTCCATTTACACCTTCATTTAAAGTTTATATACTTTGTATTCGACCTTCATTCAAAATAGAGTTATTGCATATGACACTATGTCGTCTTTAATATGTTATTTATTTTATTATCCTACTAGACCAGGGATCATTGATTACTTCATTCTTTACTTTTGAGATAATCTCGATCATCCGTTTCTTTTACATAAATTGGTTAATTACTTATTGATCTTTTCAACTTTGTTCTCTTTCCTTTGACTGAACAAGAACCATGATCTCTTGTGCTTAACCTCTCGCTAAGCCTTTTGTTTTATTTTATTTTATTACTTGGACTTTTGCTATTTAAATTATCGTTTCATGAGAATTAGGTCAGCTCAATTTAGTTGTCTCTTTGCGTTCTCAGCAAGTACCTCGCTTCTTTACCTCGTGAATAACTTATTCATTCATAGAGGATCATATACTTGAGTGTGAAATATATTTCTTAAACTCTCTTATTTTGCATGGTACACTATCACCAGTTTATCTATTTTCCTTGCGAATTCTAAACCTGAAAATTATCCAAGTCGTTATTGTATTCTTTTAAATATTAGAATACTTATCCTGTGAGGAATAGCAGTTTCATAATTTTTCCTTACAAATGATTCTATTTTGTTATGAATGACCCTAACTGACTTCTCTTTGTGAGAATTAGATTTATACCTCATATTAAATGTCCAATAGTGATACATTTTGTAAAACGATGAGAGTTTGAACTCTCTTCCTAAACTTTCTTTATCAACCATATTGTGATTATTTCTACTGGTTAAGTACCTCACTGTAAACTTAGAGGTTTTTCTGTTATAGATTTCATTTTATGACGTAATCACTCGTACTACTCTATAACCATTATTTCCTTGGATTTTGGATTGAATGGTGAACCTTGCATATTCATTACGCTGACTATCAAATTTTGTTTCTAAAGATATTTTTAATACCTCATCTTGAATTTATTGAATAGAGATTCATGTTAAGTTTTAAAGGTCTTTATCCATGTTTTTGTCTCTCTTTTGTACCTAAAATCTAACAAGTTTCATGTCTTGTTTGTCTTATTCATTGGAGTCCTTGCTTTGTTTCCTTTTGCCTTCTATGACTGATCCATATTCAAGGTGGACATCTTAATTTCATTTCCTTACACTCTTGAGTATTTCTTTTACAGTTATTCGCTTATAGAAATCATCCTATCTGACTGCCTTTCATTATCAAATTTTGACTTAGGATGTTTAAATATTTTAAAAGTCACTAATTGCTTTTCTCATGAAATTTTTGGGATCATGAACCTCACTATCATTTTTTGGTCTTCAAGATATGCTCTGGAAAATGGTTGGGTTATTTGTTGCCAGTGTTTTCTCTTTGAGCGTCAAGATTGTTGAATTCTTTGGATGTCTTCATTCACAATTATATTTTCAAATTTTCACTTGTTTAGAACAAGTTCTACCTTGCGCTTTGTCTCTCTTTCTTAGTAATTCAATGTTTTGCACTCAATATCAATGTGAGTCTCATTTTTTTTAATTCTCTTTCAATCTAGAAACGCAACTTTCCTTACTTTAGTTTGAGAGGACCAATTTAAAAGGTTTAGCTCAAAAGATTGAGAATTCCAATAAGTTCATCAAGGCCAAGTGTTTGCTGATCAGGAGCTTCCTCAATCAATGAGATTTTAATGTCAAAAGAATTGGGAGAGAGACTAACATCCTACTAACTAATCTAGCATTGAGATTGGTTCTCTGAGGGATTGAGAATCATTAGCGAGCTTACATAATCTTGCACTATATGCAGAGGTATTTCCATCCTCTTCCATAAGAAGATTCTCAAATAAGTCCTGATCTTGCAGAGGCTAATAAGACTAACGCGTGCAAAACCCTCACGGTAGATATTTAGGGCATCCCATGCTTGTTTGATAGTGGCAAAATTCGAGACAATGCAAAACATGTTTGAATCTGTTGCACAAAAGATTACATAAAGAGCTTTAGCATTCATACAACTGTCAAGACGATCATTAGCTATCCACAACATATCATATTGAGGCCTAAGAACACCATCCGCATCACTAGGTTATGGAGGTGTCCACTTGTGAAGTACCACAGACCGTGCTCATTCATAAGTTGATTTGGTGTATACACGCATCTTGAATTTCCATGTTCCATAATTAGATCCATCAAGGATCGAGGAACGAGTACTATACCCACCCGACTGTGAATCCATAAGTAAGAAAAAGAGGATTAACACTTAGTGAAATTAAGTCTCGACTCTGATGCCACTTGAAAGAATTACAGGCCTCAATTCACAGTTTTATTGTTAAATAAAATGTGTAAAGAGTATAAAACAAATAGCAGCAGAAATGAATGTCACACATATAAGACTTTTGACTATAAGAATAATTTATTCTTATATTTGAGCCAACGTGAAAAAAAAACTTCACTATAAAACTTGTTTTCAGTGATTACAAAAGCCATAATCTATTAAGTAAAGACAAACTAGAAACTTCTTAAGAGTAGATATGATCTAAGTTAGTATAACTCTTACAAAGCTAATATTCACAATCACAAGATTGGATCTTAAAGAAAACAGTAAAAACTATGGAAGAAGATAATTTTGGCTGCAAGATGTTATATCGGATGTTGACAGCATTCGTAGTCGCATCTTTTCTAAGACAAAATTTGCAACAAGAATAAAATTTGTTCTCGAATGGATGTGCTTCGATTAATCTCTCTGAAATCCTAAAAAGTTTGTTAGCAATCCCTCAACTTTATACAGGCATATAAGAGACGTGCAAAATAAGGAAAAAGAATATATACAAAATAAACAAACTAAATATCATTAGTATTGAAATAAGATCAAATCTCTAGTGTCCTAATAATATTTAGGATCCTTAAAAATGAAATCAAAAGAAATATATATATATGTGTGTGTGTGTGTGTGTGTGTGTGTGTGTGTGTAAAAGGAAAAGTATAAGAAGAAGACATARAGGAGACGGTAGAAATTAAGGTTCTCTTATTCATCAAAAACTCCCTTTATATAGGGTATCAAATACATGTTTCCATAATACATAAAGATGATAAATACCTAAATCACCCCTCATCAGTTACTTGTTGATGAAGGCGCACTAATTGTGTTTTTCCTTCAACACTCCCCCATGTGCCAAGTCAATGGGTGAAATGGTGTTTTATTGTTGCCTCATTAAAACATTGTCAAGTAACAAAATCCAATGGGAGAAATAAAACTTGGTCGAATGAAAAAGAGTACAACACACCTATGCTGAGACTCCCCCTGAAGTCTACACCTCTCTTTGATATGTACATCTATTAAGAGAACTTTGAAAATAATATATACATCTATCAAGTGAGCTCTGAACACTTCCTCGATTTACATTACTCTTGAGAAAGTTCATAATTGCTGGTTGAATAAGAATTGTGGTGATATGGTTCATATTATCACCTTTCATGTAGCTTACTTTCATTTGTTCATTTTAGCTTGCATATATTCATATCTACAAGTGATTTCTTCAGTGGTAGAATTCAAGCCACTATTCTCAAAGATATGTATGATTATTAGATACTCACGAACTACTACATGTATGATAATGATATATTTACATGGATCAAATAGGTAAACAAGATCAATAATACTATTTAGTGTTTCACAGTAGGAAGTAAACTCAACATTTTATTTAAGGGTTACACGACCATCTGCAATCCCAATTATATTTATGAATGATAAAAATAAACTCATGTCAATGGTTTCTTTTAGGTATCAAAATAAGTTTTGATTCCATTCCAGTGATATTGTGATTTTTTGAGTTAAATCAAGATAAAAATTTTGATAAATTAATATTTGATCAAGTATATTAGTAATGGTACAATAATGCGTGTATTCTACATATGAAGGGAATTTAAGCTCCCACCAACTTTCCGTCATTTCGCTGACGAAATTGATCTTTCCTTATATCTTCACTTTGACCAATCATAGGAGTGCTAACATATTGCACTTATCTATATTTAATTGTCTGATCATCTTTTGGATGTATGCAAACGGTAGAATTTAGTATTCCACAAACTCGGGTTTTAGTTTAAAGCCTTAATATGACCGATTTTTCCCATGGTTCATTATCTCAAATTAAAAATTCAAATAACTAGCGATATCTCTTATTTCATTAAGAGTGTATATTATTTTATATCATCGACATATAAAAATATAATCGCAAATTTGAAACTTATTTTATTTATAAATATACAAGGGCATAGATTATCTTTTCCCAATTAAGTAGTCACTTAGACGGTTATACCACATCTGTTTGGATTGTTTTGATCCATAAAGTGAGCATTTTTATGTAATTATAAATTCACTAGGTGTCTTAGAGTCACTTGTCTTGGCATGGAAAGGCCAGCAAGCACTTTCGTATATATATATATATATATATATATATATATATATATATATATATATATATATATATATATATATATATATATATCACGATCTCCATAGAGATATGATGTAACCACAAGTATAAGCTACATTCTGAGTTCTTTGGAATTATAACATCTATTATGGGAGAGTACATATCCCCATAATCAATTTCAGGTCATTTTGAAAAACTTTGTGCTTCAAGTCTAGATTTTCATCTCATGGCTTTATTTTTCTCATTGCGTTTTCTGAAAAAACTTTGTTTATGTCCTACATAATTTACACTTGATGAGGTTAGCACTAACAGACCAAGTATATGTCCTATTGTCAGTGAATTTAGTTCTACCTAGATTGATTCTTTAGAACTAGGCCAATTTGCTCTTTGTTGACATTTCAATATAGTGTGGTTCGATACCATCGTACTCTATGATTCATTGGGAAGTAACGTATATATCATCAATATGTGTGGAAAATCTTTCTATCAACTCATATATACTCTCATAGTACATTGAGATTTTTTTATTCTCTATGAATCATATTAAATATCAGAGCGTCCTCCAGTAATGATTCATGATTCATGATTTTTTTCAGTTGTGTAGGAGTTTTATTAACATAATTATGATAGATACCATAATTAATATTAATGATGATTTGATTCACATAGGATTAGTTTCTTTTTTTAATTATGTAGAAATCTTCTTAACATAATTAGGATAGATACTCTAATTAACATTATAATAAGAAATATATTATATATATAATCATTTATATGTTATTTTAATTTTTATTATGAGTTTTTATCTTTTACGTATTTTTATTATTTTTTTTTCATTCCAAGTCCAACAATATCAAATTTGTCATTTTTTTCTCAAAAATAATTTGATCACTTTATTTAATTAAATTATACAAAAATGCACAATATAATATAATTTGATATTATTCTTATTRCTATCAACATGTTGTTTATAAAGTATTATATTATATACTATATATATATATATTAAAGCAGAGGTCTAGAGAGAGAAAAAAAGATGAGTAGAATGCCACGTAAATGCCACTTAGGATTATTTTCTTTTTTTAGTTGTGTAGAAGTTTTATTAACATAATTATGATAGATACCATAATTAATATTCATGATGATTTGATTCACGTAGGATTAGTTTCTTTTTTTAATTATGTAGAAATTTTCTTAACATAATTAAGATAGATACTCTAATTAACATTATAATAAGAAATAATATTTTATATATATATATACCCTATATATTAATGCAAAATCCTCCTATCCTATGTGTCTGCTTCCCATGCTTCGTTAGCTTTGGAAAAAAATTTAGTGCTTCGATGTCATCCGAGCCTAATATTAACCCAATTTAATATTTTTCCTTTTTATATATTTACCTACTTTAATACTTTCCTAATATTATATTTTGCTTAATTCAAAAATTTTCTTTTATTACATTTACCCACTATAAACTTTCTTTAACATATTTTGTCCAATTCAATATCTTACTTTTATTCTTCTAATATAAAAATATAAAAAAATTATATCTAATTAGGAAAAACATATATAAGTTGAATTAATTTTTATTTACAATAAAAGTTGAAATAATTTTATTATATTCTAAATATTTATATAAGAAGAATATGTGTAATATAAAGTTATTTCAAAAAGGAAATAAATATAAAATATAAACTTAAAGTTTCTTTTATCTAATACCAATATAATAAATTGAAAATAATATTAAAAATATATACGAAAAACTATTGTTACACCAAACAAAAAACAAAAACAAAGTGAAATAAAAAAGATAATGAAATACTAATACTAATAATAATAAATTATTATGCCTAAAAAAACAAATATTAAATATATTCTAAATCTTTTTATCTAATTCAAATATAATGCATTGATACATATATATTATATATCTGCACGAATAAATTAGTATCTTACGCTATAAAAAAAAGAAATTAAAATATATTACATATACTACAAGTTAGATGCACGATATTTTTTAATAGAATTATCAGTGTCTTATAAATTTAATATTTTATATCACATATTCACATGTAACACGCGGGTGTTGTATATTATAGAATTATCAGTGTCTTATAAATTTAATATTTTATATCACATATTCACATGTAACACGCGGGTGTTGTATATTTTACATTTTTTCAAACTCAATTTTATGCGGGTTTTCCGTTATTATTAAATATTGATTAGACATCGATACAATGTGACACGAGTTGAGAATATGACATTCGTTTATGTTTTCAAAATGTAAGTAATATTATTAACGAATTTAATCTAAATATTAAAATACAAAATAACGTAATAATAATTAATAGGTAGAGATTAGGCACAGGTTTAGAATGTGACTACTTTTGAATTTTATATGTAAATAAATTATTAACGAATTGAATCTAAGCATGAAAATAAAAATTTAATAATTATAATAATTAATAAAGAAATTAGACATGTACAAGGTAAGAGTTGAGAATACATCATTTGAATTTCTCATTTTACATAAAAATTTGTAATTATTGCAAATATTTTTTATATTTATCTTTTGATAAACCTCGTGTAATACACGGGATTATAATAAGAAATAATATTATATATATAATTAACATTATAAAAACAAGAATTAATATTATATATATATATAATCATTTATGTGTTATTTTAATTTTTATTATGAGTTTTTTTCTTTTACGTTTTTTTATTATTTTTTTCATTCCAAGTACAACAATATCAAATTTGTTGTTTTTATTAAAAAATAGTTTGATCACTTTATTTAATTAAATTATACAAAAATGCACAATATAATATAATTTGATATTATTCTTATTACTATCAACATGTTGTTTATAAAATATTATTACAATTCGACACTTTTTTATTTGAATTGGTTTCATAAAATAATGTATTTTGTTATTATCTCAAAAATCACTTAAAACAATACAAGTGCAAACCCAGCACCAAGTGGGATGAACATTATGACATCAACTACARTAGATTTTAAAAAATATCAACTAATTCAAAAACAAAAAACAGAGGAAGGCCGCCTATGAAAGAAAATTTTGCCAAAAACAGTAATTTTGAAAGTATTAATGTCACACTTAATATCGATTGGAGTTCAAAATTGAGTTTATTCTCTTAGGTGTGCATTTATATTTTACATACTAATCACTTCAACATCATTKTAATATTTATATTTAAACTTAATACTTATACTATCATCTGCTCATTGTGCAGAGGAAAAAAATTATCTTCACACAAAATTATAGTAGACCTAAAAAAAACATGTAAGAGAGAAAAAAAGCCACGTAGGATTATTTTATATACATATGTATACGTACATATAAATATTATTTTATTTCATTTTTTTTTTAATTGTGAGTCCAAATAATATCAAAAGTAATTTGACCACTTTTTAAAATTAGATTATATAAAAATGATAACATGATTTAGTATTTATTTAATTGGCTATCAACGTGTTATCTATCAAATATTATTACGATTCAGTACTTTTTTTTATTTGAATTGATCTCATAAATAATGTTTAATATTAATGATGATTTAGTTTCTTTTTTAATTATGTAAGAACTTTCTTAACATAATTAGGATGGATACCTTAATTAATATATAAAAAAATTAATAAGATCATTTGAATATATGTATATGTATATGTTATTTTGGTTTTTATTGTGAGTCCAATAACATGAAATTTGTCATTTTTTCTCAAAAATAAAATATGCGAAATTGCACAGTGCAACACAATGTAGCATTTGTTTTATTGGCTATCAACGTGTTATTTATAAAATATTATTACGATTCAATACTTTTGATTTGAATTGATTTTATAAAATAATGTATTTTGTTACTATCTCAGTAATCATGCAAAACAACACAAGCGCGAAACTAGCATCGAGCGAAATGAACACTGTGGCATCAACTATAATAGGTTCGTAAAAAGATCAACTAATCCCAAAACCAAGAAGGGAAAGTCGCCTCTAAAAGTAAATGTTACTAATGACGGTAATCTTGAAAGCATTCATGACATACTTAATTTATATCGAAATTCAAAATCTAGATAATTCTATTAGATATGCATTTACATTTTACATACCAATCACTTTAACTTCATTTGAATATTCATATTTTATTTCGTATACTTATACTATTATTTGATCACTATGTAGAGGTAACAATGTAAAAAATTCTCTTCATACCAAATTTGTAGCATACCTACAATCCATGCTGGATAGTAAAATAATTCGTTTAGAATGATCAAACAAATGTTTTTGGAGATGATGATGTTGCAAAAGTGTGACCATGTTATGTAGAAATCAAGGCTATCTATTATTGAAAGATGATGGTGACCATGTTCTGTTAATTGTGGCCAGCACATATTCACAATTTGAAAAAACTACTGAATGTTTCGCTTATTTGGAGGGTCGAGCTATTCAATCCCTAACACTTGATGTCGTCGATTTGATTAATAAATATAAGATGTCATAAAATGATGGAGAATTAAAGTTCCGATTCAAACATTGACATATTGTAGGACGTCCACTCACCAAGGTTTCTAAACACCATTAAGTGTTATGGATTGCCGAACTATGAGATAAAACTAAAATTTAGATTTCCACTCATGTTGTTGAGAAATACTTATTCATTTCCTTGTGTTGTGTAATGTTGGTTGTTACAAACTTGACGATCATATTGTATAGGCTAATATTTTTCAAGGAAGCAATGCAGGTGAATTGTTGTTTATCCCAAAAATGATTGTCACACCATCTAATTCGAGCTTGCCTTTCAAATTACAATGGTGACAATTTCCTCTGATTGTGTCATATACTATGATGATCAACAAAATCCAAAGACAATCTCTCTCTCACGTTGGACTTTTCCTTAAAAATTCAGTTTTCAGTCATGATCAGTTATACGTTACTATATCAAGTAAGGGTGGAAAAATTAGGCACGACATGATTGACCGACACGAACACAACAAAAAATTATAGGCTATCGGTTGAGGCTTATTGGATTCGTGCCTTATCGGGCTAACACGATAAGACACGTTAAGTAATGCGTTGATAACGCACTAACCCGATAAACACGATAAGACCCGATAATATTTTAATTTCCCCCTTTTATATTCATTTACTCATTGTTAGTATATGTGATCTTTAATTTATCATTAGTACATTTTTTATATTATAATTTTAAATGTATTTGACAATTTGTATTGATAATTTTATAAATATGTATTATATCTATTAGAAAATTATGTATTTTATTAATTAACGAGCCTAATGTGCTTAACGGGTAAGATTAAATAAATTCAGTATTTTTGTTTATCGTGCCTATCGTACCGTGTCGTACTTTTCGTATTTTTAGTGTGTCGTGATTCGGGTTTAGATTATAGGCCCGACAAGCTTATCGTGTAGTGTTCGTGCCTATGATTATCGTATCATGCCTTATTGTGCTGGCCCGATAAGAACTCGACACGATTGATTTGTCAGCATTGATATCAAGGGTGACCAATTGTAAGGGTTTAAAAATATTGATCGACTATGATGAGAATAAACATTGTAACAAAATTACAAAAGTTGTGTATAAGAAAAATTTTCAGAATTTATAAACTACATTTCGTATAATAACAATTCTTTTATAAACCAGATTATACTATTTTTAATACTGTTCGATCTTTAAATAATATTTAGATGATTTATATATATGGAGCAGTTATGGTAGTAAATATCATCTCTGATTTGAGAACCAGTGATGGTTCTCACCAAAATACACACACACACATATATGACTTAAGAATACATATATACAATTACTTATTTAAATACTTTAATACATTTCAAATAATTATTTTTATTTTTATAAAAAATAAAATAAAAAATTATCGTGCAACGCACGGGCACAATACTAGTTCAAATAAAGATGAAAAAGAGCACATGGAAACACACGTGGCTCCATATCTCTCAGTTCAACTTGTAAAGCCTGATTCTAATGGAGATAACTAGTAAGTTCCTCACAAACTGATAAGTTCTTTTCGGATCGAGCTTCTGTGAAACAGACTAGTTTTATTGTGGCGGTGTTAGTGGTTAGAATCAACGCAATGATGCTCATAGAGGTTAGAATTCACATAACTTTCTCATGAGAGAGTTCGATATAAGGAGTAAATTTAGCGATAACCATTCTAGGTTTGTTCTTGCTGAGGAGGTATTTATTGTGCCAGGTTCGTAATTAAATTCTTACAGAGGGCATAATTGACAAACACAAGTCTTATTAGGGGTGTGCGTATAATTTCATTGGATGGCCACAATGATATTATATTATTCGAGGGGTGGAGGTGGATAGGTTTATCACAAGTATGAAGGATAACATCTGGGGTAGGATTAATATCTTCTAATTCAAACGAAGAATTTGTTGGGATATCCCATCTCATCCAACCAAATACAACCTAGAAAGACATAATTTGTGTTGCAGGACATTCACATGAATAGAGTTTATCACTAGGGTCGTAATAACTAAGCTTTTCTAACTAGAATTCACCAATTAGTTCCAATAACTTTTGATGGACAGAAGAGTTAAGAGTAGAGTGCCCGACGTTCCAATTAGATTGGATTTCATTCTACTTGTATAATGATGTTATTGGAATTATATTAATAAAGGCAACTTTCTTTATCTTATGTTTTCGCTTTTATTATAATTGTGTGTATGATAAAGTCCTTAGACCAATTTAAACTATGGGATATGGTTGCGCATACGATGAAAATCATGGAACATGTCTCTAAGGTTTCGGTCTTAAACTTGTTCCAAGTCAATGGGCTTTTCGAGATAGGATATTAAATAGCCCAGTAAGACTTGCGCATATGATGCATGCTTGTAAGACAAGGATGTTGCATTCCATTAACATCAGCATTGTGACGCGAGTGCACATATGTGGGTGCTTGTTGGAGAACAAGTTCATTGAACATGACCCGATGGAAATTCTTAACTGGAAGATTTGTCTGTCGAATAAGAATTTCCATATTGCAATAGTACATGATTAGTCCTTGACTTGAGGTACAATAGTAGCCTTGTGCACATTGTGCAATACTTAGATTTATCTTTTGATTACCTGACAATCATAAAAGGGGTATTTTGGGTATTGTATCGATGTGCATGGAGGTTTGTCTGTAGCCAACATATAATTCGACATTTGTCTATGGACAAGAGAGTATCCTGTGAATTTTTATAGTTTGTGATTCAAACACCTTGGCCAGGGCACGATGAATATTGATTCATAAATGAATTACTTAAACTTGAAATGAAATCACAGTTATTAAATCAATTGGGTTTCGACTTATAAATCCAT
>BMAC01000490.1:773416-868324 GCA_014905375.1 Phtheirospermum japonicum
TTGGTCACGCAACTTCGAAGAGCTTGTTAATCTCGATCAATGGCTCCAAGTAGTTCTTCGTGTTCTTCCTTGCTTTGCCGTGCGTCTTGCGTCGTACTTTTCTCCTCAAAATCCCGTGCGTAAAAATTGATGCCAAGCTTTAGGAATCTCCTTGTCTTAAATAGACAAACATAGAATCCTAAACTTGGGAAATACCTAAAATAAATCCTAAACACAATCTAGGAAACTAATAAAGTCTTAAACATAAACTAGGAAACACAATATATTCCTAAATCTAGTTTTCTAACTTATTTTGTGCCCAAGAAAGGCAAATAACAAAATAGGAATTGTTGCCAAGAATAAATTCCTCAACATTATTAAGGTGAGCTTGATCTCCTGCTATCTGCTAGTCTAGAAAACCCAAATGTGCCTCCAAATCAGAAGTGGCAATAGGCACATAAAATTTTATTTTAGTCGCAATGTCGGTGACACCTGGACTAATATCCTTAGCATTGGAAGCACGCATTTATCCGACTCATCATCAAAAAATGATAAAGGAAGATCAATGATATGATTTGACCCCTCAAAAGCTTAATATTGAACCCAACAAAACCAGGATCAACATTAAAAGGCTCGCCATAAGACAGTGATCAGCTAGACGAGAGCAGATATGGAAAAGAAATAACAAGCCCCATTTAATTGTCTTTGAAGTAGCAAATTTGGTCACACACTCAACACATAGTTTACCCAGGATTAACCTTCATCCAGGGCTTTGTGGATAGTGCTCGAGCTTGGGGTCGAGTGGAAACAATGATTTTAGTTGTTGGAACTCAGTTGTAGACAACCACTTTGTGCAATACTGAGTACAACATTGTCAACTTAGAGCCATCAATCCTTTTTAGACAACGAGGAAAATTATTTCCAGATAAAAACGTGCATACGTATTCAAGTTATACACAGTCACACCTTCCTAAAAATCCTTAGTTCCAAAGAGTTTAATAAAATTAGGAGGTACAAAGGGATATACCTCTTCACGTGCAAACACCTGGACACAAATAGGAGACTCATTATTATGCTTCAGAAATCAATTCAGAATTTTCTTTTCAAAGAGGTCAAACTTCACCCCTTCTCTCATCAAAATGACCACATTGTCGAAAGGCACTGACTAGATTCCAAGCAGTAAGAGAGTGAAAGAGAAAAGGCAAAACTTATTGAATCTAAAATTTTCGCTTAAAAATAAAAAGCTCATCCGCAAGAGAACGGAGCTATTGTAGGCGATAAGCTGACTCGAGTCGAATCACAAGGAAGACTAATCGGAAACTAGTTCGGTGTTCGATTTTACGTACATAGAAACTAAAATAAAAACTAAACTAAACACTCAATCTAATTTGGTTTGAGGTTTTCTAACATCTACGAGTAATAAAATTGAAAGCTTTTAAAACGATAAAGAAAATGAGGGTCTAGTGTGCCGGAATCGTCTCCACGATCAGGGTTGTCAATCCCGATGGTTCTAAATGACCCTAAGCACACCAAACCGATAAATTTAGCCAACAAGCATAAACATAATCAGCAATATAATCTCATCAAGCATTTGCACCAAAGCATGGACATAAGCATAAATTAAGAACGAGAAGAACTGTAAAAAGATTACACTAAATTATGCTATCAAAGTTCAACATTAACATTCAAAGGAGAACCAAAGCTACACTATAAAAACTATTAAATAAAGTACAGAAGAACTTATTATCTAAGGAAGCATCAGCCATCGAATCATCTTCAGCGGCGAGAAACGGCTTTGAACGACGGACGACATAGAAACGACGAAACTACGAACTAACTAACTCTATTTTTGTTTTTGAATTGAAATGGTGGCATGAACAGAGGGTCTTCTGTATTATTCTGACCTTTCCCCCTCGTCCCAGCACTCTCAAAACGAAGAAACCACCGGCTTTTTATAGAATTTCGAAAATAACTGCTCAAACTGCCGGAGCGTCGATGGTGCATCGATCGATGCGAGCCAGGCTGCACGCGTCGACCAGGCAGTGCGTCGATCGACGGAGCTAGTATCGACGCAACAGAACATTTGCGTCGACAGTGCATCGATGGTGCGTCGGTCGACGCGAGCCAGGCTGCAGGCATCGGCAGCTAGTGTCGGCATGACTCGGACACTAGGTAACCCAGTGTCAGACTGGTACCCAGTGTCAGCACAGCACATTGCTCGTCCAATCTTCGTCGTCTCGAGCTATAACACTAAAATAAAGAAAAATTAGATTATTTCATATAAAATAAAGTAAAAACACATTAAACACCAAACAAGACGAAAAACATCAAAAGGAAGAAAAACGATAAAAAGATAAACCTAAACACCCTAAAAGCACACAACATACGATGCAAAAGCACACGAAAATCACATACAAATATGTACAAATCAACTCCCCCACACTTAGCTTTTTGCTTGTCCTCAAGAAAATTTAATCTAGACGTAGACAAGGAAAAGCTAATTACCAGATGTCCTAATCACTAATGCATTCATATGATTCAAGAAGTTAATGCATTAGATCGACTAAAAACTCAACTAAAAGGACGACACGATAACGTTGAGATAAGAGATTTAGACTAGCTTCCAAACACCTAAAAGTAACGAGTAGACCTCCATGTACGTCACCCATCCATGCCTCGGCCAAAGTCTATCCCTGCTCAAACCGTCAAATCGTCACCCGACTAGCCTAGTCATCTATACACCTCTTTAACAAAATAATCTAAGAAATAAAAATAAAAATAATAACTCAACTTGTACAAGGTTTTCTCTTCTTGTACTTATTCTTTCTTTTTCTTTTCTTTTTTTTTCTTTTTTTTTTCTTTTTCTTTTTCTTTTTCTTTTTTTTTAATAATATATTTTTTTTGAGTACCTAAAGAGATAAGGTACTAAATGAACATAATTTACATAAATCACAAACGAGAGTTCATTGACTCCAATCTTATGTTGCTAAGTGCAACTGATAATATTTTTCAACTTTGCACGTGGAGTTTTAACGTCTCCAAAATAAAAACAAAAATTACATAAAATCCTATAGAGGGTATTGGAAAATGGGGCTAGTAGAGAGTATTCGACTCTTAAGAACGAAACAAGAGTAGAACAAGGGACAAGACACTTCATAGATTATTTACACTTCATTCCCCACAATTACACTATTGATCGAACGGAAATCGAAATATCCTAACCAAAGCATCTAACCACGTCACTTCGTCAAGGTTCCAATCAATAACAATACACACAACTCAAATCAACCACAAGCAAGCATACAAAAATTACTAGCCAAACCAAGGACAAAAAACCCCCCACACTTAAACCATACAATGTCCACATTGTATAAAATGACATAATAAGCAAGGTATGGTAAAAGGAAGAGAAAGAGAGATACGTCCCTGAAATCGTGCTTTTGATAATGAGTCGAGCATCCAAGACCATCCAACGGGCTTCAAATTCGAGGGGAACCTGAATTAAAAAGAAACAAAAAACACACAAAAGCAAATAAAGTTAAAAGACTTGGGTTGCCTCCCAAGAAGCGCTTAATTTAACGTCTCTAGCTTGACAACGTCCACGTTCGATGTCATCCCGGGTCTAAAAATAGATGACGGTCGTGCCATGCCTTGGTATTTTCTAAAAGCAAGAATTGGCGATGATAATCACCAAGGCGATCATAAAAAGCACAACCCGAGATACATAACACTCCAAATAGCTTCGGAGGTCGGAACCGCGAGTAATCGATCACCTCGAATATATCAAAAAACAATGGGCACATAGGGTGATCCTCGATTAAAGGAAGATTTAGAAAATCTTTCGAGCACTTGAAACGTCTATCAACCAACCCGTGCTCTGTCGTTCCCTTCATCACTGCCTCAACGCCCTCAAAGTCATGAAAAGTTGGATTTGGGCTTAAAAGAGGGCAAACGAGCTCCTTCTCAACTATCTCGTCAAACACCTCCTTCTCATGTTCGTACAAAGAATCAAGCAGCACGGCATGAGATTCAATAAATTCACCCGAAGACAACTCTCCCACACAGTTGTGTATATAATCCTCAAAAAGCACGGGAGAGACAATGCTAACTTACACATCTTTCTTCTCACCCAAAAATCTCACATCTTCGCACACCTCATTCAAAATATCATAAACGCTAGAATTTCCACCAACAAAGGTGTAATTTTCCATATCAAAGAAAGGCAACTCCTCATGGCAAGGTTGGTCTAGCTTGTAAACCTTGTTGTCAAATTGCTCTAATTGAAAATCGAGGCATTCTATGTGTTCATCCATACGTCTAGTCGCTTCCATAATCTCGGCTAATAGATCTTGAGAAACAATGACGGAATGATCACCGCTCGAAATATACGCATTGGATGTGGGTGGAGTGTAAACGTCGTAGCTCGAGGAATGGAAATCTTGAAATGTAGGAGCATACAAGTTCGTGTTTGGATAAGGCGGGACAAATTGAGCATAAGAATCTTCAAGACCCGGATCATAATACCCACGAGACAGTGCATAAGAATCCATGCTCGGATTACAGCAATATGAAGGACATGGGCCGGGATAGTCAAAACCATGGGCCCATTCTCGACCGCTCGGAGCATACAAGTCATAATGTGGCGGAGGAACTTGATAATCGTAAGTTGGAGTGCAAATGTCATCATATGGCGAACTAACTTGATATTCTGCCATCTTTAATCAAAAATCTCAAATCGTCGAAGAATCGGCTACAAGCACAATACTCAACAAACGAGATTAAGCGGACCAGAAAGAACAAAAAGAAACAAAAATAAAAATCAACAACAAACACTACATAAATAAACAAATAAAAGCAAACACCAAAAAGTGTAGCCTTTAGCCTTCCCCGGAAACGGCGCCAAATTTTGAATCGAACATTTTTGCTTTAAAAATAAAAAGCTCGTCCGCAAGAGAACGGAGCTATTGTAGGCGATAAGCTGACTCGAGTCGAATCACAAGGAAGACTAATCGAAAACTATTTCGGTGTTTGATTTTACGTACATAGAAACTAAAATAAAAACTAAACTAAACACTCGATCCAATTTGGTTTGAGGTTTTCTAACATCTACGAGTAATAAAATTGAAAGCTTTTAAAACGATAAAGAAAATGAGGGTCTAGTGTGTCGGAATCGTCTCCACGATCGGGGTTGTCAATTCCGATGGTTCTAAACGACCTTAAGCACACCATACCGATAAATTTAGCCAACAAGCATAAACATAATCAGCAATATAATCTCATCAAGCATTTGCACCAAAGCATGAACATAAGCATAAATTAAGAACGAGAAGAACCGTAAAAGGATTACACTTAATTATGCTATCAAAGTTCAACATTAACATTCAAAGGAAAACCAAAGCTACACTATAAACACTATTAAATAAAGTGCAGAAAAACTTATTATCTAAGGAAGCATCAGCCATCGAACGATCTTCAGCGGCGAGAAACGGCTTTGAACGACGGACGGCATAGAAACGACGAAACTACGAACTAACTAACTCTAATTTTTTTGAATTGAAATGGTGGCATGAACCGAGGGTCTTCTGTATTATTCTAACCTTTCCCCCTCGTCCCATCACTCTCAAAATTAAGAAACCACCGACTTTTTATAGAATTTCGAAAATAACCACTCAAACTGTCGGAGCGTCGACGGTGCGTCGATCGACGCGAGCCAGGCTGCACGCGTCGATCGACGGAGCTAGGATCGACGCAACAGAACATTTGCATCGACAGTGCGTCGATGGTGCGTCGGTCGACGCGAGCTAGGCTGCAGGCATCGGCAGCTAGTGTCGGCATGACTCGGACACTAGGTAACCCAGTGTCAGACTGGTACCCAGTGTCAGCACAGCACATTGCTCGTCCAATCTTCGTCGTCTCGAGCTATAACACTAAAATAAAGCAAAATTAGATTATTTCATATAAAATAAATTAAAAATACATTAAATAACAAATGAGATGAAAAACATCAAAAGGAAGAAAAATGATAAAAAGATAAACCTAAACACCCTAAAAACACACAACATACGATGCAAAAGCACACGAAAATCACATACAAATATGTACAAATCACTTATCTCTATTGTAGGAGCTAAAGTACAGGTTGTCATTATCACCACCTTCATCATTAACATACTCATCAT
Source organism: Phtheirospermum japonicum (assembly GCA_014905375.1). Taxonomy (NCBI): domain Eukaryota; kingdom Viridiplantae; phylum Streptophyta; class Magnoliopsida; order Lamiales; family Orobanchaceae; genus Phtheirospermum; species Phtheirospermum japonicum. The sequence goes on from BMAC01000490.1 coordinate 779,575, forward strand.
AATCAATCTTCAGATCATCAAGATCAGCCAAATTCACAATAAAATCTTCCAAAACAGAGTTCTCAGTCTCTGTTCAGCCTTCAAATGATGGATTGATAGATGTTGGAAAAAGTGTGACCAGAGAAGGTCCATAAGCCTGAGCAATACTGGGAACAAGAATTGTTGGTGTCAGTGTGCCTATATTCTCACCAACATCATCCTCATAACCAAAGTGGGCTTCACTTCACATAGGTTTCTCAATAGATCAGCTCGGAGGACAGGAGACCACAAGGGAAGGAGCTTCAATAAAAATAAGTCCAACAGTGCATCATCATTAGAACTCATTGCCTCATTTACCTGTTAGAGCAAGGAATTCCCCATCCTTCTAAAAATCTGAGCTAAAAAACTCTAAATATGGAGGATTATCAACATCCAATTCATTCCTCCTTTCACCCAAAGAGATGACTGCATACGATTTTTAAAAAATAAGTACCAAAACCACACCAAGAGAACCGAGAGGTCTTCTTACATTTCCAAAAGGAACTTAAAACCTAACACCTTTAACCATACTTTAACACACGAGAATTCGATTAGTCTATTTGTGGGAAAAACAAGAACAAAAATTTTAAAAAAAGGAGAATAAGAGAATATTAATTATGCACAAAAAGCACTCTCCCCCTCAAACTCGTCCACTAACACACTAACCAAATTATTAAGACTCACAAAAAAATAAGATAGTAAACTAAGGTATGAGAATATACAAGGTAGGAATAAAAACATAATCCATAACTAGAGTATTAACTGCAGTCTTGTTTAACAAACCAACTACTACCAATATCTCGTTCTTTTCATCACAAAAAACCGTGTATAATACCACAAGCCATAAGTATTCAAATTGTACCCAACATTTGAGCAAGAGAAAAATAGAATCTTGTTATGATCACATTGTTCATTTGAGCCATATGAATAAAACTTCAACATACATGCATGTCCTAATTCTTATGTCTGAAAAGAATGATCTTAGAAAAATTACAAAATCATATAAGGGTTTTTCTCAACTGTAAGAGGGTGTTAGTCTTGGTGTGTCAACATTTAGAATGTGATTCTTAGTCAACAAAGTCAATGGATTGAGAATTCTTAACTTGGTTAATGACAATGTCAAATGCTATAAAAGAAATGTATTTTAGGATTTTATGTCTGGGAGTACAAGAACCTCCACTTTGTAGCAATAGTAATTGATGAGGCATGAATAGGTCAGACTCGGATTGGGGTAGACCTGGATTCAGATAACCAAAGAAGGGATCTCAGGACAGGTTACGCTTGGTGAGGATGACCTGGTCAGAGCAAGGGTCACCCCAGCCCAGGAGTTGTCCTGAGATTAGTAGAACTGAGCAGCGTTATCTCAGCCCGGGTGTTATCCTGAGCTGGTGGAAGACCTCCTGTGAGATGAACCTTGAAAATATAAAGGCAGGCTTACCGATAGAAAGGAGACCTGGATTAAGGAAGACCTATCCTCTTGACCCTTGGAGGGGGGACAAGTGGGACCACTTGTCAGAATCTGTTGTTTAAACGGCCCCTGATTCGTGGCCTTTGTTTCTGAGATCCAGAAAAAGGGTCCCCACTGGGAAACCTATAAATATCTTAGCCCCAAGGCTGAGAGAGGTATGTCATTCTTTGTGCATTCCTTCTTTGCTTGCTAAAAGAAAGCTCATACGCTTTACTGACTTAAGCATCGGAGAGGTTTCCACCGGAAAACCACCGGTGGTCCTTTCAAATGTGTTTTTGTGTGCAGATCAAAAAGGGTGTTCAAGGTTCCAGGCGTTGTTCTTGACGTTGGTCATATTTTGGGTCGAAACAATTGGCTCCATCTATGGGAAAGCGATCAAGCTAAGACGTGAGGGTTTTTCTATGGCTTCAGACGGTTTACGACGAAACTTGGAGGGGGAGCTCGGCGGAACTCCCAGATCTGCCGCACCATGGGGTATGCCACGGTTAACAGAAACGTCCACGGTGAGTTCCGAGGGAGCAGAGCCATCAGCGGTAGTGGGATCAGGCACAGTGCCGCCCCCCTCCGTCAGATCAACGCCTTCCACTGATGGATTGTTCAATGACGTCCTCCTCAGGAAGTTGTCTGAGCTCATCGGCAAGGCCGTGGAGACAGCTGTGGAGAAGAAGTTCACAGAGATGTCAACGCCGCCGTCCGGCGCACGGCCAGATCGGACAGTTCCGCTGACGGAAACTGAACCACTGCGCGGCCAGCGCATGGATCGGACTCCTCTTCAGGACAGATAAGAGCATTTCTCTACTTCGGATAGCGAGACGACAAGCCAGGCTAATCCAGGTCTGGCTGAGCAGATGCAGAGCCTGCAGAAGGAGGTGCGGGATTTCAAGAAGAAAATGATAGGCACAGTGCCAGTGCGGCGAGGCACTCCATTTACGAAAGAGGTCGTGCGCGATGATGTACCAGCCTCATACCAATCTCTAGGCTTTGAGTACAATGGGACCACTGATCCATGGAAGCATTTGAGACGATTTGAGATTGCAGCAGCTGTGCAAAAATTTTCGGATGCGGTTATGTGCCGGGTCTTTCCGATGACCTTTACCAAATCAGCCCAGCTGTGGTTCAGCCAGCTACCACCGCGATCCATTAGAAACTTTGATGAATTCAGTTCAGCCTTCCTGCACCAGTTCACCAGCTGCAGGAAGTATGAGAAGATGCCACTTGAGCTTTTCAGCCTAAAGCAAAAAGAGAACGAGAGCATGAGCGCCTATATCAACATGTTTACAACGGCAAAGATAGAGGTGCCTTCTGCATCAGAAGAGCTCCTTGTGAATGCATTTGCACAGGGCCTCAGGTGTGGGGAATTCTTTCAATCGCTGGTAGTGAAGCCAGCTCTGAAATTCGGAGAGCTTCTGGAGAGAGCTGGAAAGTATATTCACTTGGAGGAGGCCTTGAAAATCAAGGAGAAATGAGAAAAGAAAAGGGGGAGGTATGACAGAGAAGATAGGGCAGCGGCGAAGAAGCCCAGGTCAGACCTGTCTGGAGGGAGACCCCGTTTTGATAAGTATACCCCTCTGGCAATGCCGCACGGTGAAATTTTGCTAGCAATAGAGAGGCACCCAGAGCTGAAATGGCCTAAGACTTACTCACAGAAGCCCAGGAAGGAAAGGTCTGACCGATTCTGTCGTTTCCATTATGAGTATGGACATGATATTGACCAATGCACTCATTTGAAGGACGAACTGGTGAGAATGGTTCAGGCAGGGCACTTGAAGGAGTATGTTCGGATGAGGAAGGAGGAAACCAGATCTGGTCGTAGCAGCTATGACCGGTCTCAGCAGAGTAAGAGAGATCAGGATAGGGGTCGTACTGAAGGAAGATTGGCTGATCAGGCCCAGGTCATTCATGGAGAAATCCAGATGATTACTGGTGCAGAATTGGAAGAGCATTCTAAGCGGAAGCAGTATAGCTATGTTAGAGCTTCAAGAGGTTTAGTTCGAAAATCACGAGAGGTTGGGCAAATGGCATCCACGCCAAATATCTGTTTCGGATCAGAGGATGGCGATGGCATTTTGGCCCCTCACATGGATGCTTTAGTTATAACGGCTACTATCGCCAATTATAACATGAGGCGAATTTTTGTGGATACAGGAAATTCCGCTGACATCTTGTTTTATGATTGTTTTCAAAAGTTGAAGTTGGATGTCGAGTTGGAAGAGGTTACCACCTCTTTGGTTGGGTTTGCAGGGGGAGCCCTAAAGCCTTTGGGAGCGGTCAGGCTCCTCGTGACATTGGGTGAGGAGCCATACAGGGTGACTAGAATGGTACGTTTTCTGGTAGTGTATGCGCCATCCTCTTATAACGTTATGCTTGGCCGACCATCCCTGAGCCAGTTCCAGGCCGTGATATCAGTTTATCATATGAAGATGAAGTTTCCGGCGGAAGATGGAACAGGCGAGGTAAGAGGTGATCAGTATGCATCACATCAGACGTATGTTGAATGCATTAAGAGGAATAATGAGGAGGAAAGACAGAGCAAGAGGGCTCGGGTGGAGCAACCAAGGCTAGACCTGGTTAGGAGAGAAGAAGGGCTGATGTTAGTTGAAGTAGTTCCGGGGGACGAGAGTAGGGTCCTCCACGTAGGAACGACTCTTAGCCCAGAGGTCTTGACAGACCTAGTTTCATTGTTAAGAGACAGTGCGGATGTTTTTGCCTGGGCTCCCCAAGACCTGGTGGGGATTGATCCGGATTTAACTGAGCACCACCTTAACATTAGCCCTGATATGAAGCCAATCAAACAGAAGAAGCGTAACTTCGGGCCTGAAAAGGAGGCCATCATTGAAGCTGAGGTAGAGAAATTGCTAAAGGCTAAGCATATCCAGGAGATACAATTTTGTGAGTGGCTCTACAACGCTGTGCTTGTCCCTAAGACACAGGAAGACTGGCATATGTGTATTGATTTTTGAGATCTCAATCATGCCTTCCCAAAGGATCACTACCCTCTGCCGAGGATCGACCAGCTGGTCAATTCCACCTCTGATTGTGAACTCCTGAGCATGATGGATGCCTCACAGGGTTATCACCAGATCAGGCTGGCGAAAGAAGACTGGAAGCGAGTTAGTTTTATAACTCCTAAGGGGACATATTGTTATGTGGTCATGCTGTTTGGGCTTAAAAATACGGGGGCCACGTACCAGCGGTTAGTGGATAAGATGTTCAAAAGCCATCTCGGACGAAATATGGAGGTTTATGTGGACGATATGCTAGTGAAGAGTGCGAAGGCAACATCGCATGTGGATGACTTGAGGGAGACCTTTGATACTCTGAGGAAATATAGGATGAAGCTTAACCCCAAGAAGTGCTTGTTCGGGGTCAGGGATGGAGAATTCCTGGCTACATGGTCACAGAAAAGGGTATTAAAGCTAATCCTGAGAAGGTAAAGGCCATTATGGACATGCAGGCTCCCAGAAATGTTAAAGAAATGCAGTGCTTAGCAGGACAAATCAATGACTTAAGCCGGTTTGTATCCAGATCTGCGGAGAAAAGTTTGCCATTCTTTCAGGCCTTGAGAAAGAAATCCAAGTTTTAATGGAGCGGTGATTGTGAAGAAGCATTTAAACTGTTGAAGGAACATTTGGCTAGCATGACCTTGCTCACAAAGCCTATTCAAGGGGAGCCTCTCATCTTGTACCTATCAGTTGGGCAACAGGCGGTCAGCTCTATCCTACTCCGAGAAGAGGGCAAAATACAGAGGCCAGTCTACTATTGGAGCAAGGTCTTGCATGATGCTGAGGAGAGATATGTTGAAATAGAACGAGCAATGCTGGCCCTGGTTGGCACAGCTCGCAAGCTGCATCCATACTTCCTCTCTCACAAAATAATTGTGCGAACCAACCTACCATTAAGAGCTATAATGGATAAGCCAGAAACATCAGGAAGGCTGGTCAAATGGGAAATAGAGCTCAGCGAGTTCGACATCACGTTTGAAGCCAGAACTTCAATCAAAGCTCAGGTGTTGGCCGACTTTATGCAAGAGATGGCTTGCCCCCCTGACGAGGTTAAAGAATGGACGGTCTCTACGGATGGCTCTGTTGGTAAACAGGGCTGCGGGGCTGGAATTATCCTGATAGATCCTAATGGTGTGCCTACAGAGTATGCCATACGTCTGAACTATACGCTTTCCAACAATGCAGCTGAATATGAGGCCCTTCTAAGAGGAATCCAGATGGCGAAAGACCCAGGGGCAGAGCGGGTGTGTGCTAGGGTGGATTCCCAGCTCGTTTGTAAGCAAATTAGCGGAGAATTTGAGACAAGGGAAGAGAGCATGCAAAAAATATTTGGCTAAGTTCAGAGAACTCGCCAGGGACATGAAGGGCTTGACGGTCCTCCAAATTCCTAGAGAAGAGAACGGAAGAGCTGATTATTTGGCGAAGGTAGCTAGCTCAGCTACGGATTGCCGGGAAAGGGTGATTACCTTACTAAAAGCGGACGCAGAGTTTGGGACAGAGTAGGTGTGCCGGTGATTGAAGGGAATGACTGGCGCTCTCCCATAAAAGCATATCTATAGAAGGGAGACCTTCCAGAGGATAAGAAGAAATCATTAAAAGTACGAACCAGTGCTGCCAGGTTTTGTGTGGTCAAAGGAGAGTTATTCCGAAGAGGGTTTGGACTACCCCTCTTGCGATGCTTGAGCTGGAAAGAAGGAGCCCTGGTCCTTAAGGAAGTCCATGAAGGATGTTGTGGCAACCATATGGGCGCCAGAGCTTTAGCTAGCAAGATCTTGAGAACAGGGTACTTCTGGCCACAGCTGCGAAAGGAGGCAGAAGATTTTGTGCGTACATGCAAAAAATGCCAGAAGAACTCATCGTTGATACATAAGCCCGTGAAAGAGCTCGTGACGATGAGCTTTCCTTGTCCGTTTGCCAAGTGGGGAATCGATTTGTTGGCCCCTTTCCCATGGCTCCCGCCCAAAAGAAATTTTTGATAGTAGCAATTGATTATTTTATCAAATGGGTGGAAGCCGAGGCCTTGGAAAAAATTACAGAGGATGCGGTCATGAAGTTCTTGTGGAAAAATGTTGTGTGCAGATTTGGCGTCCCCATAATCCTGGTCTCAAATAATGGCACCCAGTTCATGGGTACCAGAATTAGAGCTTGGTGTGCGAAGATGAAAATTGACCAGCACTTCACATCTGTCTATCATCCCAAGGCTAACGGTCAAGTAGAGGTCACCAATCGCATATTGGTGCACGGGATCAAGACACGTCTGGAGAGAGCTGGAGGCAGATGGGTGGATGAGTTGAATTCGATTTTATGGGCATACAGAACTAATACCAAGGAAAGCACAGAGGAAATGCCTTTCAGCCTAGTTTATGGTATGGATGCTGTGGTGCCTGCCGAGATTAGTATGGAGACTCATCGAGTTCAGAATTTTGTCGAAGAACAGAATAAGCTGTTAATTCAAGATGCTTTGGACTTGGTAGAGGAGAAAAGAGATAGAGCTGCTGTCAGAATGGCACACATCAAAGGGCGAGTAAAAGTAGCTTACGATAAATTTGTGTTCAAAAGGCAGTTCCAGGTAGGAGATCTGGTTCTGAGAAGAGCTGATTTGGGAAAGGCAAAAGGAAAATTAGACGCCACGTGGCAAGGACCACTCCGAGTCATCCAAATATTAACGGGAGGCGCTTATAAATCGGAAGAGCTGGATGGGACCGAGATCCCCCGTGTTTGGAATATTGCTAATTTACGAAAGTTTTATGCATAGTTGTAATTTCTTGATGATTATTTGCCTTATTGAATAAAATTGCAGGTTTATTCTCGTTCACCATTTTAAGTACGTGTTCATAATTAAGACAGGATTGGCTAAGGGCGGATGCCCTCGATTTTGCCTGACCACTTTGTCAGTATAAGCCAGGATTGGCTAAGGGTGGATGCCCTCGATTTCTTGACCTGATTGTCAGTTAAAGCCAGGATTGGCTCAGGGCGGATGCCCTCGATTTTGCCTTACCTGATTGTCAGTATAAGTCAGGATTGGCTAAGGGCGGATGCCCTCGATTTCCTGACCTGATTGTCAGTATAGGCCAGGATTGGCTAAGGGCGGATGCCCCAAACTTCCTGACCTGACTGGCAATTCAAATCAGTCCTATTTAAAAGGTACACCGAGACGACCCACGTTAATGACTGGCCTGCTTATCAGCCCAAAGCTTGTGAAATGCTTGCCTTGGTTGATCAACCCCAAGCAAGACCCGGTTAAAATCGGAGTCTTTAGAGGGTAAGTCCAAAAACATAATCCGAGAACTTTGAACAGAAAAGATCGATTAAAAGAAAATCTTTCATCTTTATCATGGCATCTTCGCAAATATATATTTCATTAGTTATGGGAAATGAAAAATACAAGTTGCCTACACCTTCTACGAAGGTTGGTAATTTTGATTACGAAAATGCAGGAAATAAATACAAAACACAAAAGGTCATCCTTGAACAGATCTTCGATCTGAGGCCAGAGCCCGGCGAACACGCCAAAGCTCATGCTCGGTCTCATGCTGACGATGGCGGTATTTGTCAGTCCATTCGGCAAGTGCATGAGCCTCGCCTGCGGCGACGGTCAGGCGGTTCACCGACTCAGTCAAGTCATCCCCTCTCCTCTTGCAGTTGGCGGTTCAGCTGGCGGAGCTCAGCCCACTCCTTCTTGTAATAACGCTTCTTCTACCTTTTTCTCCCCAGAAGGCAAGAGAGATAGTTGATCTTTTCCTTGAGTGAGGTCAGCTGATCGGAAAGTTTAAAATTCTCAACAACCAGAGAGATGTTTTTTTCTTTTCACGACATCGAGTTCTTGAAGAAGAGGAGAAGACGCCATTGCAGAAAATTGAAGAGAAAATAACGAAAACAGGCACATATTTAAAGGGATAAAAGCGTGTGCAAAAGGAATCAAAAAGTACTAGGGTTTCCAGAAAACCAAGAAACCCTAGAAACCCAACAGTCATGACAAGACAAAAGGGGGTATTATCATTAATCCAACAATTATCCAGTACATGTTCAGAGTAAAAAGACAAAACAGTCTAGACACGCAGGCAAAAACATCAGGTCTGTTTTAAACACAACCGAGGCGCTACAAATTAAGGCTCAGCATCTAACTCCAAAGCCAGCTGCTCTACCGCCTCCTAAACCAGGGAACCTGGAGAAGCTCCGCCAGGCAGCTCACCCAGACCTGCGAAGGTTGGGGAGGGAGAAGCATCAGGAACAGACAGGGCAAGAGCCTGGTCTGGTTGAGACTGCTCAGAAGCCAAAGAACGGAGCTTGTATAAGACATGCCCAGCAAATTCGGCTACTCCAACGGTATGCAGGTAATCCTGATTGGGATCATAGTTGAAGGAAATGGGCTCTAGAGAACTCTTAAGAGGAAGAGCTCGGTCAAAAGAGGTCCCGGGGTTGCTTGAAGTTCATGTTGCCTGCTCGTCCAAGGCAAAGTGATAATAACGAAGGGCCTCCGGGACAAGCAAGGCATAGAGCTCTTTTGACCCCAAGAAGGACATACGAGTCTCCTTGCGGGCCAGCTGGACCAGCCTTAAACCCTTTTCGAGGTTTAAGTACTTGGTCTCGAATTCTTCTCTGGCCTTCGCCAGAGCTTCATCCGCAAGACTCCGGGCCTCTGCTAAAGCTTCATCCCTTGCTTCAACGCGAGCGGTCTCGATCATTTTTGCCTAGGCTTTCCTCATCTCCGCAGCCTCTGCCTTGGCCACTTGGAGCTCTTCCTCCTTTTTCTTTAAACTCACGCCTCTTTCCTTGGCGAGAGCCTTGAAGCGGTCCATCTTCACGGTCAGCTCCTTGTTCTCCTTGACCACATCAAATTGGATCAGCGATCTGGTGATTCGAGTGGCTAGAAGGGCCTTTTTTTAGAAAACCTGGTTAACAAAGACAAGGAGAAGTTAATACTTAAGCAAATGATACACCACAAGAACGAAAGTAAGGAATTTACCCGTGCTTCGTTTTGGCACCAGGACTCCAGTAATTGCCGATCTGTCATTTTTTCCAAGTCGGTTGGTCTGCGGGTAGCATCTGCCGAAGCACATATTGGACGACAGTCTCTCCCGAGCAGTTGGCAATTGAATTAATCGGTGGGGGATCGCTACGGGTGACGGGAGGAAGAGTGTTGTGTGCAGAAGGAGCGGAAATAGTCAAAGCCTAACCACTCGAGGCTCAGCGCGGCCTCTTGGATAGAGGAAGCGCGTCCTCGGAGTCCGAGGAAGGGCTTCTGGCAGAAGTGGAGCGAACAGCTCGTTGAGCAGGGCTGGATGCCACGGGAGGAAGAGTGCTCTGGATCTGAGTTGAGGAAGAAGGGCCCGTTCCCTGTTTAGTCGTATCTGGAGCTCCTTCTACTCATTTCTTAGTCACCGCCTCTATCATTTGGAACATCATCCTGACTGAAAGGGGAAAATAAAAAAGATGAAAGACACAGTAAGTAACTTAAAGTAGTAATGGAGGAAATAAAATTTTACCAACATCCTTGGTTAGGGGGAATGATTCCGACCAATCATTAAAAAGTCCAGGACAAAGGGGAGAAGAAGGTGGGTCACGTGGAGAGGATTTCCCGTTTAAATTGGAAATAACCTTTTTCAGGCTGGCAGACCTATTTGTGGAAGACATAGGTGGATAGGAAGGCAGCTTATCAATGGGCCTAGGATCAAAACCCCAATCCCTGCCACAATAAACAAAGAAAAGCTTTTTCCTCCAGTCCTTGTTAGAGGTAGGGAGCTTGAACAAATATTGAACCCCAGGTCTGGCTGTTAGGTAGAAACAGCCAGGCAAAGAACTCTTCGCTTGGAAAATCTAGAAGAAAGTGTGAGCTGAAGGATCTAGGCCAGCATAGCGCATGGCCAGACTATAGCAAACCATAATACGGAAAGAGTTAGGGGTGGATTGGAAAACAGGGATTTGGTAAATATTGGCTATCTCTAACATTAAAGGATTTATGGGGAGGCGCAGTCCTGCCTGAAACTGATCAGCATAAAAAGTTAACCAACCCGCCGGTGCTTGGCAGGCCAAAATACCCACCGGGGGGAAATCGGGATCGTAAGGATCGGAGATTTTGTATTTATAGTGGATTTCCTCCACCGTCCATTTACTCAGAATAGAGGTGACCTTGGGGTGGTCAGCGGCGGCCGGAGGATACTCAAGGCCGCCAGATGAGGAGGAAACGGCTGCAGCAGTCGCCGCAGCCGCCGAGGAGGAAAAGGATAAGGAATCGGTCTCCGCCGCTGGAGGGCTAGATGGGGATGAAGAGGAGGCTATCACCGTCGCTTGAGAATCTGAAGGCGAAGTGGAACGAACCACTACTATTTCCGGAGCGATAGACGGCGGGGGAGAAGAAGTTCCTACCGCCAAGGAAACACTAACAGAGGGAGTACTAGAGGGTGACGCCATTATAGGGGAAATAAAAGAAGATTAAAGGGATAAGGGAGTACCTGGTCTACAAGATTTTCTGGAAGATTCACGCTGGAAAATTTAGAATTCGTCGGAGTATCAGAGAGAGAAAAAAGAAAGACTTTGAAGATTTCTTGAAAATGGAAAAGTGAAAAAGAGAAAGAGTCCAGCGGGAATAAAAGAGGAATAGATAAATTCAAAAAAAAAAATGGGAATCGATAAAGGCGGGATTTGATGGGATCCCCGCATTTAATGTGGGCAGAGGAACAGTACCCTAGGTGGTGAGCTGGAACGCCAACCGTCCTAGGGTAGGACACGCGCCGTTGACTTATCAGGTACAGTACTTAGAAAGACGTGTGGGTATGGCAACCGTTTGGGAATGTGGGCCGACACCACTAATGCCAATAATTAGGCCTGGTTGTTAGGCGGATTTCTTTGGATTTGTACCAGTGTGAGAAACAATAAAGATGAGTGGGACCTCATTTATTTCTAAAAGACCCTGGAGTGTTACAGCTCTACCCCAACTATTTCGGGGGGGAGGAGTTGATGAGGCATGAATAGGTCAGACCCGGATTGGGGTAGACATGGATTCAGATAGCCAAAGAAGGGATCTCAGGACAGCTTACGCTTGGTGAGGTTGACCTGGTCAGAGCAAGGGTCACCCCAGCCCAGGAGTTGTCATGAGCTTAGTAGAACTGAGGAGCGTCATCTCAGCCCGGGAGTTATCCTGAGCTGGTGGAAGACCTCTTGTGAGATGAACCTTGAAAATATAAAGGCAGGCTTACCGATAGAAAGGAGACCTGTATTAAGGAAGACCTGGCCTCTTGACCCCTGGCCGGGGGACAAGTGGGACAACTTGTCAGAATCTATTGTTTAAACGGCCCCTGATTCGTGGCCTTTGTTTCCGAGATCCCAAAAAAGGGTCCCCACTGGGAAAGCTATAAATATCTCAGCCCCAAGGCTGAGAGAGGTATGTCATTCTTTGTGCATTCCTTCTTTGCTTGCTAAAAAAAACCTCATATGCTTTACTGACTTAAACATCGGAGAGGTTTCCACCGGAAAACCACCAGTGGTCCTTCCTAACTTGTTTTTGTGTGAAGATCAAAAAGGGTGTTCAAGGTTCCAGGCGTTGTTCTTGACGTTGGTCATATTTTGGGTCGAAACAGTAATCATATATCATTTCAAGAGATTGCATTGATAAAGAGATTTGACTTTAGATAAATTTCATCTAATAAGATGGCAAAGACATCTAACAAATTAAAAGGAGTAACACCGAGAGAAACACACGTTTCTACAATAAACAACCTACAAATGTATTTTTCAAAAAAGAATCCATCACTTCTTAGTTAACACATTTTGGTCGAACAACCTCTGGTAGAAGAAAAATATGCAAGTATTTATATGTGTTATGAAAAAAAATAATAAATGCATGATTCACAAAGTATGCTGCATCTGATGTTAGCTAGTAGTGCTGCAGCATTTCCAGTAACACTGACCTAATCAACACATAAAGCGAGAGACTTCCTTAATTTGGAAAGTCTCTCAAAGTCTAATGCTTTGGTGAATATGTCAGATGGCTGATTTTCTTTCTCAATGTTCTCAATACTCACAAAATTTCTCTCGACTAAATCTCGGATGAAGTGATGTCTAATGTCTATGTGTTTTGTGCGAGAATGTTGGACTGAGTTTTGAGATATCAATCACAGTTGAATTGTCACAAAGAAGAGTTAAAACACCAATATATAGACTATACTCGTCAATCATTTGATTCACCCTGTGTGGATTGGGACACTTACTACTAGAAGTTTCAATTGTTGATAAATAATTTAAATCCTTGAAATAACACAACATTAGATTACGTCCTACATAACAACCCCCAATAGCACTCTTTATATCATTCACAACACCTGACCAAATTAAATTCGTATACCTAACACGTACAATATTAGTATTTTTAGAATACCGAATTCCTAAGTCACAAGTCTTAGTAACATATATAATGATGTGTTCCAGGGCTTTTTAGTGAGTAACTCTGTGATCTACCTGATAGCAATCATAATAACATAACATATCAAGCACTAATATCTAAATACATCAGCTCTATTATTATACTTCCACACAAAGTATGACCAACATTCTCATCAACATCATCCGTAGATGATTTTTGAATCATTAACATATGCATGTTGTTAAGTTTAACAACATCTAACCCAAAACATTTAACTAGGTTTTTAACACAGTTAGCTCGTGATGCAAAAATCCCATCTTCAAAATGTTTAATTTCTAAACCTAGAAATAACAACAAATAATCTTCCACACTCATCTCAAAAAACATAGGCATGTCATTCTCAAAGTTTCTGAACTTTTTATCACAAGTAAACCTAAACACAAATCACCAATGTAACTCTGAGTAATTGGCATATCACACTTGCTTTTCATTATGGAACAAGATCTTATCATCTTCACTACAATTAAAGTTCACGTATGCTTCCTCATGTGAGAAACCATTTAAGAAAATATTATTTAAATCCATTTGGTGAAGAGTAATAACAAAATGGCAAGCAACAATATGAAACAATTTGAATGACTCAAATCTTTCAACATGAATGAAGGTTTTATCAAAATTTACACCTTCACCTGTGAAACATATTAACTTATTAAACTTTTCTTGATTTGTACTATATTCCCCATCTTGTCAGTTTTAATGATATGGCCAGATATTGGATTAGGGACTAAGTTCCACACATCATGCACGACATACTTGACAATTTTTTCATGCGTCGCATTGATCCATAACTTATCCTTGAATGCATCATCCGCCCATTTTGGCTCTGTATAAGACATAAGACAAGATTTTAAGAATTAGAGACCATCAAGATGTTGCACACACCATATTTACCATCTACCTGAAGTTCATTTACTGCATGTAGTTCTCTCAATCAGAGCCTCAATTAAATGAAAAGAAGTATGATTCTTCCACATCCTTTAAAAAATGCTAGAATATAAGACTCGAAAATCCCTATTGGAATAGAGTCATCATGGTCATAATCTGATTCAGAGGTCTCAGCTGTCGGATCAATTAGAACCCAAGATGTTGGTTCTGGTGTTGGAGCATGAGCAGTAAAAATGTTCGCACCTGCAGACTAGATACAAACATTACATCTATAGACTGAGGATTTCGTACAAGAACAAGTATGGTGTCCTCTTCAGAGTTACCAAAAATCAAAGATAGATTATCAGACCTCGCGTACAAATATTTAATAATAAAGCATGTCTTATTAAATACATTGTATCCATGATTATTAATAGGGAAAAAGATTGTAACCATTCTGTACTATACACGTTTTTTGAGTTTGCATCCTAATGTTTTTTTTTTTGTAACTTAATGCATCATGTACTTCAGAAAAATCTGAAAGTGCATCCTCCGACAAGCCAACTCGCCCCAACTTGTCGAAACTCACCTAATCTCGCAAGTGACGTTGCATATTTTTAACCGCGTATACTTTAGGTGAGTTCCGGTGAATTTATTATTTATTTAAAACTAGTTACGGTATATTTTATTAAATATTTTATTAAATATGCAAACTCACCGAATTTATTATTTAATGAATAATAAATTTTATTTATTTAATAAAACTAGTTCCGGTAAACGTTAGGATAAAATATGGTTTGCATATTTATTTAATAAATTCTAATTTTTATTTAATAAAATTAGTTTTTTCTAAATTTTGTATAGTACAGGATGCACTTTCAAAATCTTGTATAGTACAGGATGCATTAAATTACAAAAAAAACGTTAGGATGCAAATCTAAAAAACGTGTATAGTACAGGATGGTTACAATCTTTTTCCCTTATTAATAATATCAAACAAAAATTTCTTATCTCTAGTACATTTTACCTCGCCTGAATCCAAGATCTTCTTAAGAGGATGTTTCATGCAATGAGAGGTGTTGACGTGTTGGAACACCGGGTGTAACACTCTTGTTTGCTTTCCTCTTTGACATGCACCACAAACAGACAAGTTTTTGATTAGTAACTTTAGAATGCCTCTTACATCATTGGGTTTCACCAGTTTACCCATCGTCTTCTAGTTCACAAGTCCCATACTTTGATGCCACAATTCATATTCAGATGGCAGAACCGATTGACATGGGGTTTTGCATATAACTTGATAGTAGTTGTTCGCCATCCTGATTCCTGTAATATGCACTGATCAAATTTACCAAGAACCTCGCACGAGTCTCGATAAAACTTAACTCGAAGATCATCATCACATAGTTGACTGATGCTAATTAGTTTAGAAGTTAATCCATCCACAAGGATCACGTTTTGGAGCCTAGGTAAACCTTGAACATTCAGAATGGCTTTCTCAATGAGTAATAGTATCAAGTTATCAAAGAAGGATGGTCCTTCTACTGATATGGAACTTGAGCGCATGAAAAGGATCTCATGTGCTTCGGCAATAGGATCTATCATGCATGCCATGATTTGCACGAGGCTAGATGTGGCCTTAAACTTAGCATGACTGGCAGATTTAAGCAGAATCTTGGAGAAGAACACTGGAAAGCAGTCAAGAGTATTCTTAAGTATCTTAGAAGAACTAAAGAATATTTCTTAGTATATGGTAGTCAAAAGGAACTGGCACTTACTGCATACACTGATGCTTCTTTCCAAATAGACCATGATGACTACAAGTCACAACCTGGGTATGCCTTCATTCTTAATGGTGGGGTAGTGAGTTGGAATAGTTCCAAGCAAACTACTACCTCATATTCAGTAACCGAAGCTGAGTACATTACTGCATCAGAATCAGCTAAAGAAGTTGTCTCAATAAATGAGTTCTTGAAGATAGTCCCTATGCCAGTATTCCAATGTTGTTGTATTGTGACAACACTGGTGCTGTTCCACAAGCTAAGGAATCGAGATCCACGAATAAAAACAAGCATGTACCAAGACGCTAACACTTGATCGTGGAGATAGTAGAGAGAGGAGAAATTAAAATGGATCGTGTTCCCATGGAAGAAAATCTGACAGACCCTTTCACCAAGCCATTATATTTTGGGAAACATGATGAGCATTTTTTAAATATGGGTAGATATGTAGGTGATTGGCTTTAGGCCAAGTGGGAGATTGAAAGTATAAATGTCCTAGAGACAATTATAAATAAAAGATATTTTACTAGTTCACAATTATTTATATATTGTTATATACGAGGCATTGCATCTATTGAATTATTATTTTGATTATTTGCAATTATTCATATAAATGTTCCCATGAGTTAATGTTGTCATTGATATGGTGAGATATATGTGATAGAACATTACTCTTAAAATAGCCCGACTAATGATTATCAAGATTGGAATATTAATAATATAATATATGTCAGCATGTGGTCTGCATCACATTCTTAGAGAATGCAGTTTGCCTCAAGACTGCGAATAATTATTGTTTGTGATGGACACATGGATACTTTAGAGAGTATTCATAAACCCCGCTGATAAGCAATTTGTTGTATGTCTATAAACCTATTAGTGTATAAAGCGTGTGATAATCTTTTGACTTGAAGTCAATACGCACCTTTTTTACTGAGTGGTGTACTTTGACCATTACCAATGCTTGCACTCCTTTTGGAATATATATGGCTTGTGTTGGGTACATCATGATGTAAATGAAGGTGTTAGTTGAGCCAAGAATGAATTCATTCGAGAGATCACCCATAATCTCTATATTAGGTCGACAAAAGTCATTAGCTAATGCAAGAGACATATTCAATGTAGTAGTTGAGTATGGTCTAGTTGTCGACTAATAAAGATGAGATAAATTGATTAAACTATTGAGATAGACACTTGGATAAATTTTAAATTTAGATTCTTAATGAAGAAAAACTTTGTATAAATGTTTAAAATTCGCTGACTTGAAATGAATGTTCTTTATATATTAAGTTCGTTCAACTAAGTCGTCTAAAAATTTTATTTGTATCATCATTTGATTGATGTCATATATAAAGGCTTATAAGGTCACATGAAATGCGATTACTTCTTCGACTTAAGAGTGTATCAAGAAAGTATGAAATATTCAATTTAGAATTGTAATATTTAATTATTAATAATTATGATGTTAATTTCTATTTGATAGAAATTATTTAATTAAATAAAATTAAATTGGATTTATATTTAATCATCTATGTTATTTTAATAAAGGTACTTGGGCCAAAACTGTTTTGGGTCCATGTCTTGGACAGTCCAACCCTTTTTAGGATTAGGGTTCTCTTATGTGCCAAATATAAATATAACATAAAGTCGTAAATTGACTAATGAATTTTTAGAGAAACATCATAACAAATCATCTTATTTTGAGATTGAGAGTTCTTGAGTTTTCGTGAGATTTCCTAACTTTTTTCACGATAACAATACACTGAAGTTGGATCTTGCAGTTGGAAATACGTAGTGTTGAACTCAGACCTAGATTTGCTATAAGATTCTCATGCTTTCTTTTATTTATTTATTATATAAATATATTCGTTAACAATATGGATCTGTCAGATTTAAAAAACTTTAAAACTTTTACTGAATAATGTTCGTCTCTACGAATCCCAACATATAATACGTAGCTGATTGAGCATGGCTCTCCCACTCAAATACTTGAGCAAGTACATACGTCTTTTCTTACCATCAATTAATATCATTTTTCATGTTCAACATATGGAACAAACGAACTCGACTCCATAATTCTCTTCGTTGATTTCTAATTTCCTTCCCATGCATACCAGAGATGTTCTAATTACCTAAATCTAATTATTTAAATCGTCATCTGCACATGAATAGTTGGGTATATCAGAGCACACTAGTTAGGGGTATTGTTATACTAACACACGCGAGCACACACATAAATATATATAGGAACCATCAGTCATGGACATGGGTAATGATTAAAAATGGCAGAGCATTGTATGGCACCCCTTCAGTTTTGATCCTCTGTCTCCTTATGTTACGCAAAAGAACATTATGATTCAGGACATCAAGTTTTTGAAGGATTTCAAATTCTTTCATCTGCTTGTTAATAGAATTAAGCTAGTACATATCTTTTAACATCACTTGGGAAAAAATACCACCTCTTATATGATTAATTTTCCTAACTAATCCAATCTCTTTTTTCAGGACAAATTCTTCTGCATAATTATAGTGAAATATTCCAAACTATCTCTGGTACAAAATAAGGATGCAGTAGTAGATGTAGTTAATAATATCATTAAAGATCCGGGACTTAATCATTATAAGGAACTGAATGAAAGAAAGATGTTGTTGCTTGTTGGTGCTCTCAGTTTCTTTGCTTTCTAAAAATGTCTAATTATGGTTTTTCTTTCATTAAGCAAGATTTAAGATTTTCATTGTTGAAAAAAAAATTATTCCTTGAAGGGTTTTTTGTTTTAGTATATTAATTGCATATTGGATTGACAATGATGCTCACAAGAAGGTGCATAAAGAATCGGTTGAGTATGCTGAAGCTCGTAGGGCAAGGTGCTGCTAAGCTTGCAAAGTGTAAAATTGTATAGGGGCAAAAATCAGTTATAGTACTAGATTTGTCGGCGACTTGAAGGTACGTAAAATATCTATTTTTGTTGTTTACTTCTCTCTTTTGTAATTTTGTAGATCTATGATTTTGAAAACTGATGTTAAGTTTTGTGATAACTATAACCAGACCTAACATCCACTAGAATGAGAAATATGAATTTGTAAGACAATGGATGTTGTGATTGATGTTACAACACCAATCCTAACATCAACCAGAGTACGAATTTAAACAGCAGCAGAATAAATAATAGATAGAACACACCAATTAAACTTTTAGCCCGTAAGTAAATTTACTTATGGACTAGGGTATACAAACCCGGAAATCATATTACTCAATCGTTCAAGATCAATTACAAAATATCTAAGTAATATATCAACACTTGATACAAAATATTTGTCGCTACGCTTGATATGATCTCCTTCATTGGTTACGCAACGTTGAAGATCTCTTAATTTTGAATTGTAGCTCCAAGTAGACTCCGTGCTTTGTGTTCTGTTCTTCAAATCGTCGAGTGCTCTCTAATTTTTTTCTCTTTTCTGTCCGTCTATTTTTCTTGCGTCTTGATCTTCTCCTATAAATAATTAAGACTCCTAGACTTGAAGGACAAGTTAGAGATAATTTAAGGAAATTAAATAAAGTCCTAATCTCCACTTAGGAAATAAATCTAGAGTCCTAAAATATTTTGACCCCAAGAAAGCCAAATAACTAAAATTCTCAAAAAATCTCCCCCTTTTGCCAAGAATAAGATTCTCAAAAATCTCCCCCTTTTGCTTTTCTTAACAAAATACAAATGACGCAAGCAGAAATTAAAAATTAAACTTAAAGAACTCCCCCTAAATAAACATCGTTTAAACAAACCAACATTAAAACAACCAGATAAAACACAAAGCTAAGGAACTCATTGACTGCGCTTCCTCTTCGATCGACTAGGGGATGCCGAAGTTCCTTCATCCTGATCTTTCTTCTTCCTCAACAGCCACTTCCGTTTCGTCGTCCTTGGCTAGACCTGCCAAAACCTCAACAGCTGCACCATCAGCACCAGCAGCGTCGTCATCACTTGCGGCGTAATTCTCTCCCCCTTTTTGTTCAGAGAGCAAAAGGGAAATTCTGTTGGCAAGTAAAGCAAGTTGAGCACACACAGCCGAAGCAGAAAGACGAACCATGTTGGGAATGCCAGAACCGTCACTAGGGCAACACCAGCCCGAACAAGTGCCTTCCAGGGGAGATCCACCGCACGTGCCCCAGCCAAGTGCTGGCTATGTAGGCTAAACCACTCATCCTCTCCAGTAAGAGCATCATCCTCAAATGGTTTAAGGCCTTGATTCTCCAGGATGCTGTAAATAAGAGAGGGAAAACAAAGAGAAGAAACATTCTTGGAAGTGGCAAACCTGGTTATAGCATCAAAGACCTGTTGCCCAAAATTGAACTTGATACCCCGACCAAGTTTAAACAAGAACTGAACTTGAGGTCGAGTCAGAACGGTCGCATTTTTCGAGGCCACCCAGTTTAAAAGGGTTATCTTATGCAAGACCGAGTAAAGGAAGGACACTCGAGTGCTGGGCAGCTGTTCTCTCCACTTGTTCACAAGTCCACCAGACAAAAATAAGATGACTTCATTCATGTCATCAACCGCCGAGTCACCATGGTACGCCTCAGTTCCAAACAATTCAATAATCAAGTCCGGAGTAAAGGGATAGACTTTCCCATGCAAAAACACTTTACCATAATTAACAGATTTGGGGTTGGCAACAGATGGCAACAAATTTGCATAAAACTCCAGGACGACAGTACGAACAAATGGCATGGTAGTAGTGACAGTCGAAAACATACCTCGGTGCTTAAAGAAAGCAATCAGATTTTGCTTTTCAAAGTTAACAACCGGGACTTGGTGCTCAGCTATGAAGCCCTGGTTCTGATATTCCGAGAACAACTCCTCGTCTTCGCTCGTCAGGAAACTCAGAGAGACTAGTTCCATGTCTTCAATCTCAATGGCCTGAGATGGAGCTTCATTAGAGTGGTCTGAGGCAGCAGATGAGATCGGTGCACCGCTAGAAGAAACAGAGGCGGAATTAGTATTGGAGGAAGGAGCTGGATCAACAACGGGTGATGTTGGCCTTGGTGACAAATCACCGGACCCAACATCATCATTCTGGGCGGCAGCAGGCACAGTTCCCTTAGACTTTTTCTTTGTGCCCTTCTTGGATGGCCGTAGATCTCGGATAAGAATCTCCTCAGAGGGATCGGGCGATTTCTGCACTCCGGCAGGGAGCTCAGGAATTCTGCTCGGAGAAGATATCCTGTTGCAAATTTTAAAAAGAAAACAAAAACAAGAGCAAATCGAGAGAGACGGTGATGAAGTTGAGAGTTATAGAGTTTTAATTGCAGAAGGATTAAAGAGAAGTGGGATAAAATGGTAACAAATTGGACTATTTAAACAAAAAAAAATGACTGTGGACCCTAATTTACCTATTATTCCAATTTAACCCACAAAGTATTTTCTTTCCATCCAAAAAACCCACTCCCCCTTAATTTAGGACACATGATCTCCACTCAATCAACCAAAGATCCAAACCAAATCACACATCCCTAAAATTTCATAAAACTGAATTAGAGCTGGGATTTTGAACCATCACCGTAGTCGTAAAATTACGTACAGGTTTAAATTTTGCCTGCCAAGTCAATCCTTGTATTACCTGTCCAACTCAATGATTATAACACCACTGAAACAACTGATCCACCAAACCCTCAACAAGATTCAAAGAATTCAAAGAGAGAAGCAAGCACAAGTAACATAAAACACAACAATATGGCATCTTCACATAGTATGAATGTCTTAATTGATGCCTAAAATATATGACCTAAAAAGGTTAAAAACATACTTAATGGTTTTAGTGACTTGATCAGTGTTTCTTTTCATGACTGATGACATTATAACAAACATTACTTCAGGTGAAGTCAATGAAAACAGACCCTTTAACCAAAGTTAATGACTACGTCAAAATCGCTTAATGAGGTAAAATTTAAGATTGGATCTTTTTAATCCATATTTCTTCATCCTTTTATAGATTTGAAGAGAAATTATCTTAGCAATTGCTTTTAACACCCCTTATTTTTGGACCTGGGAAAAATCCAGTTTCTGCGGGAAAGATTCATAATCACCTAATTCAAGAGATTTAGTCTTTTTGTCATCACTTTTATTACAACACATGATCTTTTGCACCAAAAACCAGACCCAATACATTCATATTATGTATGAAATAGAAAAATAAAAATGCATACAAAATATACAGATGTTGTGACTGATGACAGAATTGGGCGTCACAACATCAAACCCAACAAGGACTAGACAATGCACATACCGAGATCTCTTCTCAAATGAGAGAAGGTCTCGAAATCTAATGCCTTTTGTGAAGATGTCAGCTAGTTGATCGTCTGTCCCTGCATGCTCAAAACTCACTATTTTCCTCTTAAACAAGTCTCGGATAAAATGATACCTGATGTAAATGTGTTTTATACGAGAGTGCTGAACGGGATTTTTTGAGATATCTATGGCACTCGTATTTTCACAAAGTACGATCAGAATACTACTATGGAGACCGTAGTCTTCAATCATCTGGTTCATTCACAAAAGTTGCGTACACGCACTTCCAGCTGCGATATATTCAGCTTCTGATGTAGAGAGGGATATACAATTTTGTTTCTTACTGTACCATGAAACCAGGTTACTACCCAAAAAGAAACATCTTCCAGTGGTACTCTTCCTATCTACGACATCACCTGCCCAAGTAAAACTAGAAAAATCATCAACTATAACCAAAACATACTGTTTACCTCCAAGGCTTTCCACTTCCAGTGGTCCCATGACGTCCATGTGAATGAGTTCAAAGCAATTTGATGTGGTGAGGCCCTTTACATGTGGCGCCCTGACTTGTTTCCCCTTTTGGCATGCTTCACGGACTGGAATGATCTTCATATTGAGCTTCGGTAGACCATTTACTGCTTCTTTTTTCACCAGTCTTTCCAACATCTTGTAGTTGACGTGTCCGATTTTATGATGCCACACCTCGGCATTGCTCAATTGAGAAAACTTGTAGAATACATCATCATTAATTTGATAGAAATTGTCCGATGTCCTTTGTTTAGTGAGAATGAAAGCATATCCTTCATCATAAACTTCACACTTTTCTCGTGTAAACTTAACACTGAAACCACCATCACACAACTGACTTATGCTGATTAATTTAGTTGTCAGTCCTTCAACAAGTAATACGTTCTTGAGCTTTGCAATTCCTAGAACATGGAGATTTACTTGCCCAATGATCTGATCATTTGCCCCTCCACCATATTTCACCTTTCCTCCGTGGAATTTAACAATGTTTGAAAGGAGTTCTTCAGATCCAGTCATGTGCTTGGAGCATCCACTGTCAAAATACCATGCTTCTGGAATGTGAGACTTTAAAGACGTGTAGATCATATTACACTTGATCTCACTCTTTTTCACCCAGGCTTGTTTGACCTTAGTGTTGGTTTTGGTGTTAATAACATGGGACCTGTCACGGACTCAACATGTTGTTTTGTCCTCTGAAACTGAGTTTTCTTGCCCACTTTCTTCCAGCAGAAAGGATGAATATGACCAGTATCGCCACAGTGATGACAAACATACTGCCTTCTTCTCTTTTTGTGATGCTTGGTCGTCTTCACATCTTGGGTAGTTTGTTACAATTGTTGTTCATATTTAAAGCCAGTCCCGTGCTTCGTGGATTCTGGAAATGACATTCCCAAAGTTTCATCTAACTTTGCAGTTCCCTTGTTGAGATTTGATAGAGTATCTTGGGTCTTCTTTAAATCGGTCTTTACTCGTTCTAATTCCGAGTCTTTTCTTGTAAGAGAAGATTCCAGATGAGTAATTATTTCCACTTGATCATCCTTATCATGGGTGAGTTTCTCAACCTTGATCATGAGAGCTTTCACCTTTAGGACCTGATTTCCCTAATTTGCAAACAGTTCGTCATACTCCATGCATAGTTTCTCATACTTGTCAACTGTCTCTACAACTTCTGCATCCACACACAAGGTGTTGGTATTGATGTTGCCAACATGAATGTCGTCATCCCAGACAACATTAGAAAATAGCGCAGGAACTAACTTAGATGAGTCAGAATCACTTTCATCTTCATCATACTCCTTTGCAATCAGGTTCTTTTTCCTCAACGTGTTAGCACATTCATTTTTTTAATGCCCCCAACCTTTACACTCGTGACATTGAATTTCACTGAGAGGTTTAGGGGAATTTGATGTCTTGGACTTGAACGTTGAGGGCTGAAATTAGAAAGCTTTCGTCCCGAAGATTTTGGAGGTGGTGTCTCCGTTTTGAAATTTGGAAATGTCCCTCCAATGTTGTTTCTTCTTCTCAAATATTTGTTGAACTTCTGAGTGATCAGAGACACTTTTTCCTCTCCAAGGGTGGTATTTTTGATTTTATCTAACAATTCTCTCCAATCAACAACTTCACTGTCATCATCAGAGTTGACATCGGTAGTAAGGGCAACATTCTTCTCTTTCGAGTTGGAACCAAGATGTTCCATCTCGAACGTTTTGAGCGATCCAACCAAGTAATCGAAGTCTAGATTATCAGTATCCTCTGATTCTACAATGGCAACCACCTTCACGCTAAACTTCTTTGAAATAGATCTAAGTAACAACAAGGCATGAATTGGACATGGCCTCGCTAAGTTCTCCGCACTCATTTACAATCTCCAAAAGTCTCATGGCATAGTCCATGATAGAGTCTTTTTCATCCATCCTTATCGACTCGAAGGTAGCAGTCATCATTCTTAATCTTGACCTTTTCACACTTTGGGTTCCTTCGCACACCCTCTGCAATGCATCCCATGCATCCTTTGCTGGATCGCACTTTTTGATCACTTTGTAGTAGTTTGAGTCAACATATCCACATAGGGTGTTGATGCACTTGGAGTTCCAATTTGAATTTGCTATCTCATCAGCGGTCCGGTCTATTTCTTTCTTGAAGAACATTTCTCCATCAGCATCGGTAATTCGTGGTTTCTCCCATCCAACCAGAATGGTTCTCCACGCTCATTCGTCAATATTCTTGATATGCCACCGCATCCTCTGCTTCCAGAGAGTAATTCTCTCCGTTGAGGATAGGAGGTCGCGAAGTCCCTTGAGTGTCCATAAGTCAATGAATCTACAAAAACAAGGATCGAAATACTTAATGTCAAGTACCCTGCTCTGATACCAATTATAATTTTGTAGATCTATGATTTTGAAAACTGATGTTAAGTTTCGTGATAACTATCACTATACCTAACATCCACTAGTTTGATAATATGAATTTGTAAGACAACAGGTGTTATGATTGATGTTACAACACCAATCCTAACATCAACCAGAGTACGAATTTAAATAACAGCGGAATAAACAATAGATAGAATACACCAGTTAAACTTTTAGCACGTAAGTAAATGTACTTACGGACTTGGGTATACAAAACTATATTACTTTATCGTTCAAGATCAATTACAAATATCTAAGTAATATATGAAAAACAAATGTATCAACACTTGATACAAAATACTTGTCGCTACGCTTGATATGATCTCCTCCGTTGGTTATGCAACGTTGAAGATCTCTTTATTCTGAATTGTATCTCCAAGTAGACTCCGTACTTTGTGTTCTATTCTTTAAATCGTCGAGTGCTCTCTATGATTTTTTTCTCTTTTCTGTCTGTCTATTTTTCTTGCGTCTTGATCTTCTCCTATAAATAATTAAAACTCCTAGACTTGAAGAAAAAGTTAGAGATAACCTAAGGAAATTGAATAAAGTCTTAATCCCACTTAGGAAATAAATTTAGAGTCCTAAAATATTCTGACCCCAAGAAAGGCAAATAACTAAAAAGAATTATTGCCAAGAATAAAATTCTCAACATCTTTTTTAAAGATGTTTTCTCTCTCGTATGTGTTCGCATCAATATATTTTTTTTTCCAATGAAGTAACTAGGTTTTTAGGCGGTGTTGGATGAGGTTTACGTTACTACACCACATGGGCATATGTTTGATAAGGTTTTATAATTTTTTATTTTTCTTGTACTTTTTATGTTTCATTTTACTAGTGTTTATTAAATTATTTATTTAATGGTACGGGATTATTTCATATGTTTGTTAACTATCGGAGAAAAGGATTTTGGGAAAGTTATATTTGGTAATTTTGTCTCAATATTCCAAAAATTGAAAGTTCATTTTCTTCGCAAACGAGTTTCATATTCTCTACGTTGCTAATAGATGAATGTGGTATATTCACTTTCAGAAATCTGTGTTTTCATGAGTGAGACTCAATCACCAGAGTTAGACATTTGAGAAGAGGATTTGGAAGTTAAAAAAATTGTGGGATTTCCATTGGGAAGATAGAAAGTCCCACATATGAAGAAAACTCATTTATAGATGACTTTATTAAATGATGTGAGATGAGTATTGGTACAAATTTAGTGAGGATGGGAGGCTCCACACGCACGCCACCACCACCCACCCGGCCGACCGGCTTGGCTCGGTCGTGGCTTGTGTGCCCATCCCGAACGGGCTTGGGCCTCTTTGGGATTTAAATTCTTTGACTAGAAATTATTTAATTTCTTATGTTTTGGGCCTTTTTCGTAACCTTCTCACCCTTTCTTGTTGAGCAAGACATAGAGATTGACTTGTATTAGGAAACCTAATTCCTGCAATTTACTTCCTTGTTTAAAGGCTATCTCTCAACTATAAATATTAACCACTATGTAGTGTAAATTCATACACAAGAACATTATCAGCATACATACATCTCATAGTTTCTCTGCCTCACACATCATATAGTTCGCAGTTAGACTTTTGCTCAGTTGTCTAGTTAATTTTCGTTCGTCAGAGTGACTGGATTGGTTGGTCCTTCCAATACCGTTGTCATTTTATCTTGGGAGATCCATTGCCATAGATCTGTGAGCATTGCGTACAAGGTAATAAGAATTTTAAGGAAATAGTTCGCTCGCCTCGACACTTTTATTTCTATTTTGTTAGTTTTCTATTTAGTTATAATAGATCTCTGTTAGTTCAAGTTATTCCCGGTTATTATCCTAGTTTTATTGTTGTATCCCCAACAAGTCTAAGATTCTTATCTTATTAACTTGAATTAATGGATATCACTTCTCCTTTTGTTAACTTGACTCTGCCTACTTCAACCAACGCGACTGCACCCACTTTGATGAATTCAACCATGCCTGCTCAAACAAACTTTTATATGCCCTCGTCTGGATCTAGTATGGTTTTTTTTAGACCTTTTACTGGTATGCCGAGTTCCTCTACCTTCCCATATAATTCTGGTATGACATTTAGATCTCAACCGTTCACTGGTATGTCGAATACTTCTACACCCCCCCTCCCCCCACTTTTTCGTCTAGATTTGGATCTATTCCTTTTGGTTCTATGATACTTGCTTCTATTGTTGCCCATGCTGAACGTCTAGAAAATTTAATGGAACCAATTTTAAAAACTGGTAGCACAAGATGGTCTTCTATTTAAATACTTTAAACCTATCTCGATACTTAGCCAATACTGCACCTATTGTGACTCAAGTCGATATGAGTTTCAATCGTCCAGTTGCCCTTTATGCGTGGACATAAGAGGACTATCTCTGCAGGCATTATATCCTGAATGGATTAAATAATGCACTATATGGGGTGTATATTTAGATCAAAATTACTACAAAGGAACTCTGAGTTTCTTTGAAAATAAGTACTAGATCGATGACACCGACACTAAGAATTTTATTGTCGGGCAGTTTCTGGAGTTTTTCATGGTAGATTCTAAAACTGTGATCAGTTAACTCCAAGAGTTGTAATTGATATTACAAAGCTTACAGTTGGAAGGTATGCATATCTGTGAGGATTTTTAAGTG
Source organism: Phtheirospermum japonicum (assembly GCA_014905375.1). Lineage (NCBI taxonomy): Eukaryota > Viridiplantae > Streptophyta > Magnoliopsida > Lamiales > Orobanchaceae > Phtheirospermum > Phtheirospermum japonicum. The sequence continues at coordinate 806,987 of BMAC01000490.1, forward strand.
GTTACTATCGTTGAAGAGTTGCCACCGAGCTGGAGAGATTTCAAGAACTGTCAGAAGCATAAGCGAAAGAAAATGAATTTAGAGAATTTAATTGTCGAATTGCGCATTCAAGAAGGTAATTGACGGTCTACTACAAAGTGTGGAAAGACAACAATGATGGAGTCAAAATCTCACACGGCTGAGGCTGATAATGGGAAGAAAAGAAAGCACCAAGGTTATGGGAAAGGCAAGCCAAACCAAAAGAGGGCAAAGAAGTTTGAAGGAGTCTGTCACAATTGTAGCAAGCCTGGGCATATGAAAAGGATTACAAGAAACCGCCTAAAGAAAGTCGAGATGCTGCTAACGTTGTTACCGAAAGCATGTTTGATTTGGACCTCTGTGTGGTATTGATGGAAGCGAATCTCGTCGATAATCCATGAGAGTGGTTCATTTATACTAGAGCTACTTGTCATGTGTTCTGATCGTATGTATTTTTTGACTATACCCCAATTTCTAGAAGGAACCTCCATACGGGAAAATCCTCTACTGCTGAAGTTTCTAGAATTGGGAAGGTGCTACTAAAGATGACTTCTGGTCTACAGCTGACTTTTAAGTAAGTGTTGCATGTTTTGAATGTTAAGAAAAAACTTGTTTCTGGGTCTCTTCTTGTCCAACATGGGTTTAATCTAGCTTTTGAGTCTAGTCAGTTTGTGCTTACAAAAAGTGGGAAGTTCCTTGCTAAGGGTCACCTTGAGAAGGGACTATTCAAGTTGAATGTAATGGGCAAATGCCTAATTATTAATAATAAAGTTATTACTTCTTCTTATATCGTTAAGTCTTGTGATTTATGGCATGTTAGACTTGGACACGTTAACATAAAATCAATAAAGAAATTGGTACTTATGAATTGACTAAGTAATATAAAATTTGACTCAAAATAAAAGTGTGAGATTTTTGTTGAAGCAAAAATGTCAAGAACGCCTTTTCATTCGATGAAAAGGAGTTCTAAACCTCTAAAGTTAATTCATACTAATATTTATGATATGAAGCTTGTGCAAACTAGAGGGGCAAAAAGTACTTCATTACTTTCATTGATGAATGCACAAGATATTACTATGTTTATTTGCTAAAAGGCAAGTATGACGCAATTGAAGATTTCAGAACTTTCAAGAATGAAGTTTAAAATCAACTGAACACTTGAATTAAGGCACTCCAAAGTTATCGAGGTGGAGAGTATGTTTCAACGTTTGAGTAGTTGTGCACTGAACATGGCATAATCTATCAAAAAAAACTACTCCATATTCACCTCAATCGAATGGCGTCATTGAATGCAAGAATCGAGTCCTGAAAGAGATGATAAGTATTATTCTAGTCAATTCAGGGTTACCCCCGAATGGCGTCATTGAATGCAAGAATCGAGTCCTGAAAGAGATGATAAGTATTATTCTAGTCAATTCAGGGTTACCCCCGAGTATGTGGGGGGAGGAGATCCTTTCTACTAATCATATTTTAATAGTGCTCTCATAAGAGAAAGGACAAGACACTATATGAGTTCTGAAGAGGTAAAGTTTCTACTTGCAGTTACCTCAAAGTGTGGGGGTGCTTGTCCAAGGTAAGAGTCCAAAGAAAAGCAATTGAAGATAGAGACAAAGATGATGCGGACAAAATTTCGGTCGTAGTGAGATTCAAAGACAAAGATGAGAAATAGAGATGGAGGAGGTGAGAGGGAGCGAGTTTTTTAGGAGGTGAGTCATCTGGGGACTTAAGGGATATTAAGAGGGTTGACGGAGTTAAATTATTTTTATTTAATTTTAATAATTTAATATATGTAATAGATATTTCACATCATTTTTTAAAATAACCGATATAAAAAATTGTAAATCACGCTGGTTTTTAAACTGATGTAAATTTCTCTTTTTAACATCAGTTTTCTAATAATGATATTAAACTGTCGATATTAAATCCCCTTTTTCTAGTAGTAATCGGTGGAGGTGCTGTGTCTTGGAGGTCCACTAAACAAATGTGCACAGACCGATCCACCATGCAATCAAAATTTATAGCTATGGACAAAGTTGGTGAAGAGGCTAAGTGGCTTCAAAATTTTCTAAAGGACATTCCATGTTGGAAGAAGCCAGTATCAACTATGATAATCAAGTTGCTATCGCAAGGGCTTACACTGAAATGTATAATGGTAAATCGTGACATATTCTTTGGAGACACAATACCGTTAGAGAACTGATCCCAAGAGGATTAACTTCCGTTGATTATAGAAACCAAAGGAAAATATACCGGATCCATTAACAAAGAGTTTAAATCGAGATCAATTTTATACATTGCTAGAGAAAATGGGGGTAAAATTCACAACTAAAAATGGTATTTAGTGAACACCCAATCATGATGACTGGATATCCAAGAACTTGGTTTAATGGGATAACCAAACTTTGGACTGTTCATTCTAAACACTTGATATCTAGACTTGAACTAACACATCCCTAGAAAGCATAACCAAGTGATATGACTGTTGAAAGTGATGAGGTTAAGTCTAAAACTTTTAATGACGCCCTAAACCTATTAAGGTGGAGTACTGCAGGATACTTTTGATAAAAAAGGTCATCTATTTAAGTGCACAGGAGTGGCCGCCTCGACCGTAGAAATTAAGAATCCCAAGGGTGTTCCAAGGCTAAAATGGACACAACTTTAAAAACTTGAGTAATTGTATAAATGTTGTTACGTGAGTATCACTGTCTATGTATACTCGTAAGCGGAATAGTTCAATGACACTATCAACTGGGTCACGGTTATATCTAATGATACTTCACTAATTAGGGAGGGTTCAAAGCCACAAGCTACCTGTCCTGATATAATAATGTTTAGCGAAAACTGGGCAAATGAGTTACATGCATCATACATTTATTTTGCACTCATGTGGGGTATTATTGGAGAAAATGATTTTGAAAAAATGATATTTGGTAACTTTGCCTCAATATTCCAAGAAATGGAAAGTTCATTGTCCTCTCAAGCGAGATTCATATTCTTAATCTATGTTGAGAGTAGATGAACGTGGTATATTCACTTTCACAAATCCATGTTGGGATGAGTGAAAAATCAATGACCAAAGTTGGACATGAGAAATGGATTTGAAAACTGAAATGGTAGTGGAATTTTTATTTGAAAGATGGAAAATCCAACATGGGAAGGCGGCCTATTTATAGATGACTTCATTAAATGAAGTAAGATGGGCATTGGTTACAATGTGTTGAGGATTTTATTCTTGGGAATAATTCCTTATATAGTTGTTTGCCTTTCTTGGGCTCAAAATAAATTAGGGAACTAGATTTAGGACTTTATTTGTTTCCTAGTTTATGATTAGAACTTTATTTAGTTTCCTAGATTTTGTTTAGGATTTATTTTCCTTGTTTATCTAGACTATGACTTTAGGACTTGTCTATTTAAGACAACACAAGGACACAAGACAATTAATCTTTGCCACAACCAAGAGATGCACGAAAAAGAAAGGAACGAGCGACGCAAAGCATCAAGGAAGAACACAAGAAAGATAGCTACTTGGAGCCATTGTTCGAGATCAAGAAGTTCTTCGAAATTGCGTAACCAACGGAGAATATCTTATTATCACGGAGACAAGTATTTAGTATCAAGTTTTTGATATTTTAGTTTTCGTATATTACTTCATATTTTTGTATTGATCGTGATAAAGAAAGTAATATAGTTTCCGGGTTTGTACACCCAAGTTCACAAGTATTTTTACTTGTGAACTGAATTTAATTTGCTGTGTTCTTAAGTTTTATTTCCGCTACATATTTTTATTTTAACTCTGGTTGATGTTGGTAGTCAGTGTTGTTTAACATTGTTAACAACATCATAAAACTGAGACTTATTTTCAAAATCATAGACCTTCAGATTTTACAATTGGCATCTAGAGCGGGTTACTTAACCTTTTAAGTACTGATCCTTACTGCTGCTTGTCAAGCCGTAGAGGGTACTATGGATACAGAGGATGATGAATCTCTTGACGAGTACGAGAAGCTGTGCATTAAGCATAAGCAATTATTTGTTAGTTGGGCAAAACAAGTATTCAAAGTCAAGGATCTTAAAATCGAGGTGGATAAACTGACTCAGGAAAAGGATGACCAACTGAATATATAATTGTCCGATTGGAGTCGTCCCTCACCAAAAAGGATGATGAGCTAGAACGAGTAAAGACCAAATTGAAGAAGGTCCAAGAAACTCTCACAAACCTCAACAAGGGCAAGGCCAAGCTAGATAAAATTATGGAATCGAGAATCCCGGATTCTTCAAAATGCGGGATTGGATACAAGAATGTTCAAAAGCCAATTTCAAGTCAAAAGGTGAAGTCGACCAAACGCCACAAGAGGAGAAGAAGACAATACGTGTGCCATCACTGTGGTGAACCGGGTCACATACGACCATACTGTCGGAAGCTTATTGGCAAGCAAACTCATTTCAAAGTCGAAGCTGACTGTTGAATCCCATGTTGGTTCCCATGTTACCAACATCAAAACCAACACCAGGTTCAAACAAGTTTGGGTCAAGAAAAATAACATCAAGTGCAATATGATCCATACCTCCCTGAGATCCCACGTCCCTGGAGCCTGTTATTTTGATAGTGGATGCTCTAAGCACATGACCGGCTCGGAAGATCTCCTCTCGAATATTGTCAAATTTCATGGAGAAAATGTGAAGTATGGTGGAGGTGCAAATGGCCAAATCATTGGCCAAGGAACTCTTCATGTCCCTGGTATTGCGAAACTCGAGAACGTGTTACTTGTTGAAGGCTTAATGATTAACGTAGATTTATCCTTATTTTTATTAGCTTTTTAGTTCATTTTTCTATTTGTTTTTGGTATAAGTTGGACAATTTAAGCATTAATTCTGTATTTTATATTTCCAGCTCATTTTACCATATTTTAATCGTAATTGATGCAAATAGGTGATATTTTGTTGTTTTTTACCTTACAGCTAAGTAACCGGAAGAGTTCAGCGCGTAATAAACGAAGTTTGATGTTCAAGAATAGGAGAACGAGCTTTCCGGTGAAACGAGTAGCAAAAAGATCGAGAACCTAGACAGACTCTCTGTCGCGTCGATCGATGCGAGCGTCGACGCTCCGTCGACGTGAGTCACCACCCGCGACGATCGACGCACCGTCGACGCAACGGCCTAGAATTCAAATTTTAGGGTTTCTTGTGCGCCAAGACTTGCAATATCTATATAAACCCTCCATATTTTGGATTTTTGGGAGACAGACGAGATATACACGACTACCTAGGGTTCCTTAGCTTAGAATAACAGTAATCCCACATCTCATAACGAGATTTGAAGACGGAGATCAAGGATCGAAGAACAACGCGTCCAAAACATCGAATTCGCATTCGGAATTCAATCTTCGCCCAAGATCAACGTGCAACTCCAAAATAGCTGGAGCTTTTTACTGCTTTTCTTAGTTACAATAAGTACTCTAAACTCTTAGTTAGTTACGTAGTTAATTTTCAAGTTAATTGCTTGATTTATTTCTTAGTTAATGCTAGAACTAGTTTAATTAGTTTAATCGTTTCATGCTTGGATAATTGGTTAATTTAGTTTATTTATGCGAGTTAATTTATGCTTAGTTATTCGTTCTTAGATTCGTATGATGCTATTTCTCAATGGTAGTTATTATATTTCATGCTGTTAGATTAGTTGCTATTAATTCTTAGTTCTTGAGTTCAAGTAGTTTAAATTATTGCTCGTAGTTGATAATTTAGTTAGAATAATTAGTTTAAATAGCTTTAGTTTAATTATTGCTTTAGTTATAATGATCAATTCAATTTCTTTTAAAACCCCAAATGTACATGTATTTTATTCTAGTTCGTAAATTGAGAAAAACATTCAAACTCCGAACAGTTGTTTCCTCGAGAGATACGACTCGAGTCAAACTCATCACCCTACAAGTACCTCGTACTCTTGCGAGCAAACTGACGTGCTTTTAAATTAATTTATTAAAAAGGGGTGCACAAAAGTTTGGATTAAAAATTTTGGCGCCGTTGCCGAGGAAGCAACGAGTAGGAATTTAAAGATGTTTTTCGTTTTATTTTCTTTTTAACTTATTAGTTTATTTTTACTTTCGCACTTGGTTTTTGCCATTTGGTACGTTGACGTGTTGTTGAGTTTATGCAAGGAAGGCGATCACTTCAACACGACCTTGCACCATTCATTGACAACATTCACCGTTCAAATCCGCCAAGACCAAGACCCGCTTTTATTCCCGAGGACAATTCCTCGACAGCAACTGATTTTGCTTGCGATCAAGCTCCCGACATTATGTTAGGAGCACATTCGGTTTGAAACGGCGATTCATCACCGAGATCACCACCACGTCCCATTAGAAATGGGTATGGTAGTGAACCAATCATTTTGCATGGACAACCACAACCCCGAGCCAATTGGGCTAATTGTCAGCAACACATGGAGAACGTGAGACGAGACGATGGGAGAAACAAAGGAGTTAACCAGAAGCACAACATAGTCAATCACCAACCCAACATGAGGCAAAACGAAGAGGTGAACGACAATGTCATGCGTCAACACAACATCGAGAACATGGCATTTAGGAATGAAGATTTTCTGCAGCGGGATGCTTATGTTAACAATCAAAGGCACGTGAACGAGTGGTTGGAAAATCAAGATCATAGTTACGAGCAAAACAATTTCGGAAGAAGATACGAGTGCGAGAACCATTACGCATATGACGATCACTGCGAGAGAGCAAATGACCGAGTTAGGGAACAAAGTGGAGATCGAGCACCTAGGCAGCGCGATTTGGCGCGTCCAAAGGTTGTACCTTTTAGGTCTGCCATTGTTTTTGGACCTAAGGGCAGTCGAAATCAAACCGCATCAACTTAACCTACTCCCGACTTTTCACGGAAATGCCTATGAGGACCCCTTGGCATTTTTAAACTACTTTGTTGATGAAGTGGGCCGATTCGTGGTTCATGGCCTTCACCAAGAGGAAGTACAAATGATTTGTTTCCCGTACAGCATGAAGGACAAGGAAAAGTCATGGCTACTATCCCTAGAGCCTGGTTCGTTGACTGACTGGGATATGATCAGTGAGAAATTTTTAAATCAATACTATTCGGCCCAAACTACGGGGCATCTTCGGCGGCAAATTGCTACTTTTGAGCAGTTGGAGGGAGAGCAATTTCATGAAACTTGGGAACGTTACAAGATGCTTTTGCAAGCTTGCCCCCACCACAACTATTCTCCGGAGATGACTAACCAGTTTTTCTTCGATGGTTTATTGGACCATGGGAAAYGAGAAGTAGAGATAGCAGCGGGAGGAGATTTTGGAGATTTGACAGCCACCGGGGCGAGGCGGGTGTTGGAAAAGCAAAGCAAAAAATCTAGACAAACCAACTCTCGGCCTCGTAAAATGAGGGTTAACGAAGTTTCCATCCCCGATCCTGATTTAGATGACGGCAAGTTAGTCAAAGCGAAATGTGAGGAGATATTTGACGAGAAATTAGCTGCTTGGAAAGCCGAGTGAGCTAGCAAGGCCACTGCACAAAGGATGGCCGTTACATGTAACCAGTATGGATCCCCCCAGCATTCAGCGGATGTGTGTCCAAAAAACATTGAGCAGCATGAGGATGTTCACGCGATCTAAAATTATTCAAATCAGAAGAAGTACACACCGCAATGTGATAATCCTCTTTTCAAGTGGGGCCCTGGAAATCCAAATCATATGCCACCTGATCCACAATATCCCCCACCATAATATGCACAAGCACCAACAGTGCCGCCGCCGCAAAATAATTTTCATACGCAAGGGAAGGCGTCTAATGCGACTCAACCAAATGATCAGCTGTTGGTTTGGAAACAAAATCAAGTGGCCGAGATGATCAGCAATAGAGAGGGACTTACAAAGGTGAACGCAAAGATTGATGAACTCTCGAAGAAGGTGAACGGAATTGACCATCTTCCCGGTGTTGTGCATGATCTAGCTAAAAACATGGATAGGATGGAAAGAACTATGGGCCAACTAGCAACTAACTTTGCAAGGTCAAATAAGGAGAAGGACAAGCTACCAAGTCAACCGGAGCAGGCGTCGGCGGTTCACGTCCTTCGCAGTGGGAAGAAGATCGACAATGGCATGGTGGACCAGGATGAGGAAATTGTTCCTAAACCAGTAGACAAGATACATAAATCCACCAATATATACATGTCTGGTTCCATTCAAGGGACGATTCCAAACAACACCCTTGGCAAAGACGAACCATCACTACCGAAGCAATCAACGACGTAATTTAAGGATGTTGTTCCTTTTCCGAGCCGGTTGCGCCCGGCGAAAGAGAACAAGAGGTTCATGGAGCTATACAACCTCTTGAAGAATGTCAACATCAACCTACCACTTTTGGAGGTAATCAAAACAATGCCCGCCTACGTTAAATTCTTTAAGGAACTTGCCTCGAAGGAGAGACGCTTAGTGATGGATCAATACGTACCATTACCGAAGGAAGTTAGCGCGATTTTTAAGAAGCCATTGCCACCCAAAGAACGCGATCCTGGAAGTTTCTGCATCACTATTTCATTAGCTAATGAGCAGAAAGCAATAGGAATGTTGGATCTTGGAGCAGGAATAAATTTACTGCCATATTCACTTTATCAAGCATTTGATCTTGGACCACTAAAGCCGACGACCATGCGCCTACAATTGGCCGATCGCTCAACCCGACGACCCTTGGGAATAGTTGAGGATGTTTTAGTACAAGTTGGAGAGCTCGTACTTCCGGTTGATTTTGTGGTTATGGACATTGGAGAAGTTCCGACTGGTAGCACTGAGCATACCATTTTATTGGGGCGTCCGTTCATGTATACTTCCCATACTCTAATTGATGTTCATAAAGGGAGGATGACAATGACAGTTTTGGGCAAAACAGTGACGTTTTCTCTAAGAGATATTCAAAACACTCCCTCCCCCGTCATGCAAGAGTATGATTCATTCGTTGACCCCATTACATCATGCGTGAACGAGTTACGAGAAATCGCAACTTTGAACATATCGAGCGATGGAGACGACGCCGGATTCTCTATCGAGGGAGGGGATAAATGAGTCAATTCAAACAAGGAGTACGACAAGTTTGAGGAGCATATGCACTTAAGTGGAGAAGACTTGATCGAGTTGTTAGGTATTGACATGCACGATATTGTAGAGGAATTTTTAGATGATTTAGATGTGGAGAGCAAAGCACATGAGTTTGAACAAAGGGTGAAGTTGAAGCCACCAATAAGTCAGCCAAGGCACGATTTCCTCGACCCTAACAAAAAAAATTCACGCAAGACGAACAAGGGCGAGGCACATCTCAACAATTTGACGAGGAATAAGAAGAAATCAAAAGAGGTTCGCACGAAGGAAGTCAAAAACTTGCAGTATGAGGTTGGGGAATTAGTACTGTATAATCACGAACGTAAGTATAACCCAGATGATTTCGGCCCAGCCGACGCGCACACCCAGGCCGCGTCGACGCCGAGAGACAGCCTGCGTCGATCGACGCACCGTCGACGCGACGGCTCAGAATTCGGATTTTAGGGTTTCTTGTGCGCCAAGACTTGCAATATCTATATAAACCCCCCATATTTCGGATTTTTGGGAGACAGACGAGATATACACGACTACCTAGGGTTCCTTAGCTTACAATAACAGTAATCCCACATCTCATAACGAGATTTGAAGACGGAGATCAAGGATCGAAGAACAACGCGTCCAAAACATCGAATTCGCATTCAGAATTCAATCTTCGCCCAAGATCGACGTGCAACTCCAAAATAGCTGGAGCTTTTTACTGATTTTCTTAGTTACAATAAGTACTCTAAACTCTTAGTTAGTTACGTAGTTAATTTTCAAGTTAATTGCTTGATTTATTTCTTAGTTAATGCTAGAACTAGTTTACTTAGTTTAATCGTTTCATGCTTKGATATTTGGTTAATTTAGTTTATTTATGCGAGTTAATTTATGCTTAGTTATTCGTTCTTAGATTTGTATGATGCTATTTCTCAATGGTAGTTATTATATTCATGCTGTTAGATTAGTTGCTATTAATTCTTAGTTCTTGAGTTCAAGTAGTTTAAATTATTGCTCGTAGTTGATAATTTAGTTAGAATAATTAGTTTAAATAGATTTAGTTTAATTATTGCTTTAGTTATAATGATCAATTCAATTTTTTTTAAAACCCCAAATGTACATGTATTTTATTCTAGTTCGTAAATTGAGAAAAACATTCAAACTCCGAACAGTTATTTCCTCGAGAGATACGACTCGAGTCAAACTCATCACCCTACAAGTACCTCGTACTCTTGAGAGCAAACTGACGTGCTTTTAAATTAATTTATTAAAAAGGGGTGCACAATAGTTTGGATCACTTAACTGCGAACTTGATAAGCATCAGCCAACTATGCGGTGGTGGTTTTAATGTCAATTTCACTCATGAAAAGTGTGAAGTTTATGACGAGGGCAATACATGTATTCTTACTGGTCAGAGGACATCAGACAACTGCTACCAAATCGAATATGCAGGTGTTGAAATTGAAGAAATTGGTGATGTTGGTTTCGATGACGGTTCTAGGAACTCAACATCAAACCCAACATCGACTCAAGCTGATCCAAAATCAGACTCAGATTCAGATAAGACATTTGCTTCAGTCACTCGTATTGAATCGATGGTAAGTGAGTTTATTACGTAAATGTCGGATACATTCGAGATGAGCATGGAAGGTAATCTCTCTTACTTTCTTATGTTGCAAATTAAACAACTGGATGATGGTATTTTCCTTTCTGAGTCCAAATATGCTAAGAATCTTATATCTTGGTACAACAAAAAACAGAATTGCATTTCTCTTTCTACAGCTAAAACCGAGTATATTGTAGCTGGAAGTGCTTGTACACATTGATATATCGAAAAATCCGGTCCAGCTTTCTCGAATCAAACGCATTGACATAAGGTACCACTTTATTCGAGACTTGGTTGAGAGGAAGATAGTTAGCCTTGAGCATATAGGGACAGTCAATCAGCTTACTGACATCTTCACAAAGGCATTAGATTTCGAGACCTTCTCTCGTTTGAGAAGAGATCTCGGTATGTGCATTGTCTGAGCAAATGTTGGTTTGTGATGTTGTGACACACTATATCAACATCAGTCACAACATCTGTATACTTTTTCATGTATTTTTATTTTTATTTTTCATACATAATTCAAATGCATTGAGTTTGGTTGAAAGTGCGATAAGGTCGTGTGTTGCAATAAAAGTGATGACAAAAAGACCAACCTCTTCAATTAGGTGATTGTGGAGCTTACCCGCAGAAACTGATTTTCTCCCAAGTCCAAAAATAAGAGGTGTTAACAGCTTTGCTGAAGATAAGCTATTTCTCTTCAAATCTCTAAAAAGATGAAGAAAATCTGGATACAAATTGGTCCAATCTTTAAATTTCACCTTCTTGAGCGATTTTGACGTAGTCATTAAATTGGGTTAAGGGGTAAGTTTCCATTGACTTCGCCTGAGGCAATGTTGGTTCATAATGTTGTCAGTAATAAAAAGCAACACTGATCGAGTCACTAAAACCGTAATGTGAATTATTTTAACCTTTTTAGGTCATGAATTTTAGGCATCCAATAGGACATTCATACTTTGGGAAGATATCTACTTGTTGTACGAACTGTTGCTTTTGTTTTTGTCTTTCTTGAATTCTATTAATTCTTGATTTGAATCTTGTTAACCAAGTGTTTCAGTGTTGTTATAATCGGAGGATTGGACAGGTAATAAGAGGTTAATTTGGCGAGTGAAAAATTACTTTGCAAAGAATTTGTTCAACTATGGTGATGGTTTATAAAAATCTAGCTCTATCTCGGTTTTCTAAGTAGTTGAGATTTGTGGTTTTTATTTCCAAAATTGAGATTATAGAGTAGTTGAGTTGAGATCGTGTGTCTTAATTTGAGAAAGAGTAGGGGAGTTATTTTTTTTTTTAACTTTACTTTGTTCATCCCCTTCTTTTATATATTGCTTACGACTTTTCCATATTGACAAAGTTAAGGTTTTTACTTTTTCTTTCTCTAAATTTTACTGCCTACGGCACTCGATTTTATGTTTGTGGTTGTTTCCAATTCTCTTGCAGAATGTCGAATTCACCATCACTCAGTAAAGCTCCGAAAACAGGTTGTGCGTCTAGATAATAAGAAGATTTCACCCAAAATGAGAAAAGAAGAAGTCCAAAACTGTCGTGTCAGCCCATGTTGGTTTTGGTGTTGTGTCACCGAAACCAACATCCCCTGCAGACAATCCTACCTATTCTCCAAGTTTCGATTCTGACAATGTTCCATCTGCCAGTGCACCGATGTCAAGATTTGACTCCGACCACTCTGCTAGCTCTGATGAGGCTCCGTCTCAAGCCGTCGAGATTGAAGACATGGAACCAATCTCCACGAGGTTCTTGACGAGTGAAGCTGAAGAGCTGTTCTTGGGATTTCAAAATCGAGGCATGATTGCTGAGCCCCCAAATCCCTGTTGATGTTTTTCGTGAAGCAGACTCTAATTACCTTCTTTAAGCACCGAGGCGCCTATTCGAGCTGGTGTCATGTCTGATGTTGGTTCTGGTATTCCCAACATCAGTACCAACATGGTTCATTTTTCTGCTCCGTTTATCCGAGCCCATTTTACTTTGATTGATAACCAGGTTGACCAGTTGCAGGCGCTTCGAGACTCATTTGTTGAGGTCCTTTTGGTTTTCAAAACAAAAAGGGGGAGAAGAATGTAGAAGACGCTGCTGTGAATGTGGTTCGTTTTTGTTTGTTTTAAACAATAGTTACTTCATTTAGGGGGAGTTTCAATTGAGAGGGAGTTTTTAGTATTTTGATCATTTTCATGCGTCTTGGGTATTTTGTCCAAAAAGGCAAAAGGGGGAGATTATTGAGGATTTTATTCTTGCGAATAATTCCTTATTTAGTTGTTTGTCTTTCTTGGGTTCAAAATAAATTAGGGAACTAGATTTAGGACTTTATTTGTTTCCTAGTTTATGATTAGAACTTTAATTAGTTTCCTACATTTTGTTTAGTATTTATTTTCCTTGTTTATCTAGACTAAGACTTTAGAACTTGTATATTTAAGACAACACAAGGACACAAGACAATTAATCTTTGCCACAACTAAAAGACGCACAGAAAAGCAAGGAACGAGCGACGCAAAGTATCAAGGAAGAACACAAGCAAGATAGCTACTTGGAGCCATTGTTCGAGATCAAGAAGTTCTTCGAAATTGCGTAACCAACGGAGAAGATCTTATTATCACGGCGACAAGTATTTAGTATCAAGTTTTTGATATTTTAGTTTTCGTATATTACTTCATATTTTTGTATTGATCGTGAACAAAGAAAGTAATATAGTTTTCGGGTCTGTACACCCAAGTTCACAAGTATTTTTACTTGTGAACTGAATTTAATTTGCTGTGTTCTTAAATTTTATTTCCGCTGCATATTTTTATTTTAACTCTGGTTGATGTTAGTAGTCAGTGTTGTTTAACATTGTTAACAACATCATAAAATTGAGACTTATTTTCAAAACCATAGATCTTCAAATTTTACACAATGAGTGAGGCTGGGAGTCCCCACATGCGCTCCACCACCACCACCCGTCCAGCTGACTCGGCTCGAAGGTGGGCATGGCCCGTGTGCCCGTCTTAATATTTTGGGCCTTTTCTGAAATATTTCCCAATTTTTCTTGTTGAGTAAGATAAGGAGATTGAATTGTATTAGAAATTACAATTCTTGCAATTTACTTTCTTGTTTAAGGACTATCACTCAACTATAAATACTACCACCTATGCACTGTAAATTCGTACATAAGAACATCATTAGCATACATACATCTCATATTTTCTCTGTCTGACTCACGCATCATATAGTTTGTTGTTAGGGTTTTGCTCAATTGTCTGGCAATCGCTAGTGATTGGATTGACTACTCCTTCCGGTAGCATTGTCATTTTATCTTGGGAGATTCGTTGTTATAGACCTGCGAACACTCCTTACGGAGCAATAAGAATTTTAAGGAAAGAGTTCGCTCGTCTCGACACTTTTCCATTTTTATTTTTGTTCATTTTCTATTTAATTGTAATAAATCTCTATCGGTTCAAGTTATCCCCTTTGTTATCCAATTTTATTATTATATACCCAATATTAACTTTGGTTTTTATAATTGTCTTGATTGTCTGCTTCTTATAAACTTGGGTGTCGGTAACTTACTCGTAAGCTATATGTATGCTATTTTCGATCACCTTGTATTATACTTTGTATGTGGATTTTATATCATCATTATCACGTCTTTGAGCTCCACTAAAAGGATTCAAGCATGTAAATGCTAATTGGAGGAGGAAGAAGAAGGGGGTAAAATCGTCAATTCATGTGATGTTTATTGTAGTGTGAGGCTAGTTAATAACCAAAATCATTATGCGCCAAATCGGGGATCATGCATTATGATCTTGCATTTTTCTAAAATTTGAACATATGTAAATCTTATTCCAATGTACCCCAATTATGGTATTATACTCGATGAACTTTAAAAAAGATTCATGCATTATCATTTGATATTTTACAAAATTACAAGTCACTATATTGTAGGGACAAACTAGTCTATACGAAAACATTCGAATCTACGAAAATACCAGTGTTATTGGAACTAATTAACGAGTTTGTTCCTATACTTTTAAAGTTCTGTGTTTTCTTCAAGTTCGGTTAAAATTTAAACCAATGACGACATTTGTGATATGCATACTTCGATTGAAGAGTTATACCTATCATATGGTCACGTAACATTGTTGTATGGCAACAAAAGTACTTTTGGATAAATATATTTGTCATTTATACCATCATCGTTGAACTTAAACAATGATCTAATTCTGGTTAAGTTTAAAGGCTACCTTAGTTTATACTGAATTAATGGGGGGACACATAATAGTATTCAATCTAGGGATTATGAGACCCTAATATGGATTCAGAAATTTCAAAAATACATAAATCGCGTATTCAATCTCGGATTATGCATTAAATTAGGTTTTGGTTATCAGGTATTTCGTGCAAATCAAACATAAACTAGTCCATCCAGTTTTTGTATTTCAACTGAATAATTGGTTTCAATTACTATTTCTTTTCACGGTCTTCGAAATGGGTTGGAAATCAAACAACCCACAAACTCTCGTTAAGGTACCAAACATGCCGCAGAAAAATAACCGAAACATGCCCTACCAAATAGTAGTCAAATCAGAAAGTTCCGATTAATTTTAAAAAATTGCAGCACCAAATCTATTACAGAAATTGAAAGCATAAAGTCAGTAAGCAACACAGACATCATCTTCACTAAAAGTTTATTTCCTGTTTTTTTTTTCAGCTACTATCATTGGCCTTACTACAAGAACAACCAATTATCAAACATGAACACTCGTCTTTCAAGCACAATACCATGAGCTATAAATAGTTCATTGGTATACAATTACTAGGCAACTCACTCCTTTCATGATGCAACTTTCCACCCCATCATCATCAGTAAGGGCGATACCTGTAATCTGCTCGTGAAGGTCTACCACCCCCATTCATACTGCCACCCACACCATAACCCCACTGCCAAACACGTAGAAAAAGTATGTTTAATATATTTATTATTTTATTAATATTTCCTATAAATTTCACTTACTTTGCTAATATATAAGCAAATTATTCAATTTGTATTACTCACATCATCGAAATCAAGGCTCCCATACATTCTGCCATAACTCCGCATAGGTGCACCATACCCAAATGGGTCAGGGTTATTCATCATGAAACTACCACTATACCCTGGGCCAGGGACAGGACCAGCAGGACCAACATCGTCATCAATCGGTGTAGCCGAATCTATCGCAACCTATAAATCATAAAGCGTAAGGTTGTAATATATATACACACACACACTTGTTTAACACCCGCATATTATGCGGGATTTGAAAATAGTAACATTCATTAAAAATATTAAAATAATAATATTGAAAATGGTAAACACAAATCGTAAGAAAGATTATTTTTCACAATAAATCATTTTTACACAAATCGGAACATTATTTATTATTACAATAAAATTGGTTTTCACAATAAAGAATTTTCAAGTATTTTTACCCAAGAGTCATGAAATTAGTTGTAAGGTATAGCAAAATACCCTAAACTTGAAGGAAAATCCATAGAAAAGTGAGTTTGTAAAATATACAACACCCGTGTCGCATGTGAATATGTGATATCAAAAATTAAAATTTAAAAGGCATTGATAACTCAATTAAAAAAAAATTTAAAAGGCATTGATAACTCAATTAAAAAAACGCCGTATATCTAACTTATAGTATATGCAATATTTTTTTTTTCCTTTTTTATTTTTCTATGTAAAAAATTAATTTGTTCATGTAAATATATAATATGTTTATCAATGTATTATATTGAGATTAAATAAAGAGATTTAGAATATATTTAATATTTATTTTTCTAGGTGTAATACTTTATTATTATTATTTATTTTATTTTTCTGTTTCCCTTTTCGTTCTTTTTTGGCGTAACAATAGTTTTTCATATAAAATTTTAATGTTATTCCCAATACATTATTCCCTTTCGTAATAATTTTATATTAACTTGTATTTTTCTTAAATAAAATATTTGAAATTCTAAAAATATAATTATTTCAATTTTTATTATGAGAAATCAGTTCAACTTATATAGATTTTTTCTAATTAAATATGACTTATTTATATTTTTATATTGGTGGAATAAAAGTAAGATGTTGAATTAGGAAAAATATGATAAAGAAAATATTGAATTAGGTAACTTATATTAATAGTAAACTATTGAATTAGGAAAAATATAATAATAGAAAAATATTAAATTAGGTAAAAATATATAAAAGGAAAATATTAAATTAGGTAGATATTAGGCTCGTATGACACCGAAGCACCAAAAAGTTTTCCGAAGCTATCAAAACATGAGAAGCAGACACATAGGATATATATATGTGTGTGTGTGCGCACGCGCAATATGTCTTAACAAAACCTGGTGTCCACATATTTCATGAGATCTCCGAGCCACACGATCTGCAACACCATAATCGGCAAAAGTAACAAAACCAAATCCCCTATGACCACTTCTCTTTGGGTCCTACAAAAAGAACACAACAAGACAATGTATCAAAACATCTATTACTTTCCTAAATAAATGCAGTAAAAAAATCACAACATATTATTTCTTACCTTGGGAACATAAACATCTAAAATACGACCAAATCTCCCAAAATAATGACGAAGGTCTTCTACACTAGCCTCCTGTGGAAGCCTACCAACAAATATCTTTTTGCCCATTCCACGAGATGCTTCTCCTCCTATTTAATGATAGCCATCAATTTGAGATTAAAAATAAAATAAAATGCTAAGGTAAAAGAATCATGATGATATCGATTTTAACTTACTTCCATACATGGGACCGGGATGATCATACAAGGTTGGAGCACCAAGAGCACCATATCTTGTAGCAGCACTTATATAAGCATTATAAGCACCATATCCACCCCCACCCTCACCCCCGCCCCCACCATGGGGCACTCGACTAATTGGCCTGTAATCTTCCTCCTACAGTGGAACAGAACAGACACATAAAGAATGATTCATGCTGAGACTACAAAAACCCTTAAGACCATTAAAATGCAACAAATTAAAAAGGAAAAAAATAAAAAAAATAAAACAAAAAACAAAAAACCAGACAAACACAAAAAACAAATAATAAAATTTCTGTTTGAACTCGTTATACCTTTGGTGTTGCTCTGTCCACAACCACAGCTGAACCTCCCAATTCATGAGTATCTACCATCAAATCATCCACTGCTTCTGTGAACAGACCAAACGTGATGAAGAAATTGTTTAGTGTCATGTAATATGAGGAAAAATAAAAAAATTAGCATTGAATATACATGTAACGCAACTCACATGCAAACACAACTAACTAGCAAATACACAAAATGTAGAGAAATTAGGGGCTGACATTCAAAATGAGTTAATTCAGATCTAAAAAAATAATGATGTATTGAGAAGAAAACAGTAGGAATAACCAATAAAAGTGGCATGCAAACATTAAAAAATAAAAAAAAAGGAATTACCAAAATTAGCAAAAGTGATGAACCCAATTCCACGATGGCCTTTGGTAGATGGATCCTAAGAAAATGAAAAATACAATAAAACTATGACACGCAATATAATACGAAAATAAATGGTTAACTACATTGATTAGGAAACAAGAATGAACCTTAGGCATGTATAAATCTGTTATGTCACCGTATTTCTCGAAATGGCTGCATAAGAAGATTAGGGATACCACAGACAGATTACTACCCAGTGCACAAAAACACTCCACTTCAATAATTAGCCAATTTGCATATTTCAAATTCAAAAAGTAAGTTCACACTGAGAAAACATCATCAAAAGCAACCTTCTGAAAACAGCTTCAGACACGGATGGTGGGATCCTTGCAACAAAAATCCTCGTCACCTTCTTTGATGATGATCTCATCTCCTCCTGTAAAAATAAGATAGATGCTCTAAAAGGGTATAAACTATAAAGATGAAATTACACGTAGAGGACCATAACTTCCAACAGAAAATGCCAAACAGTGGAAGCAAGATGGTAAGGCAACAAGTGGGAAATTAAAACTTTGGAAGGCAATAAATAGAATATGAAACAAACTTCATGGAACAATTAAATTTTTAAGAAGTCAACCTTTGGAGTGGCTATTTTGACTTCCAGCATTCTAGTGCCAAGCATATGCTCACTTGCTAATGCAGCCTGTGAAGTACACAAACAGAAGAAAAAAGAAAAAAAAAGAAAGAAAGAAAAAAGTTAGAAATCAAAACAAGCAACAACACAAGGAATAAATGATCGGTCCAAGATGTGTATTACCTTTGCATCTTCAACAGTAACAAATGTTACATATCCAAAACCACGAGAACGACCACTAGAACGTTCCTGAGATCACCACATCAAAGAGGACATGGGATCCATTTGATTTTTGATCCCCATGTATACAAACTTTAATAATAGATAAATATGAAACCAAACACACATAAGAGAGCAGGAAAAGTTTTCATCACATTTTGAGTACAATAATTTCATACAATTGAAGCAAAAAAAAAAACATGATATGATTGATAAGTGGCTTCTCATATTTCCCACAACTCTTCAGGTGGTACAGGACAATGCTGGAGACAGGAATGGGGATCCTCACTAAATGGAAGTTCATAAGCTATAACTCAACTACAAAGCCTATTTTGACAATTTAAGAGCATAAATAATAGGAAAAAAGGATTGAACAGCTTCTTAAGAAACATGCATCTGTTCCTGATAAATAGTATTGCCCAGTTACAATGTAAAGGAGCAAGGCAAAATATAATTCGCACTGAATGTGATAAAATCTAGAATTCCGAATGAGTCTTAAACAGAACAAATAAAAGGAAATATTTCCCAAAGTGAGAAAAATCTCGCAAGAAATAATAAAAATTACAAAACTAACAAATTCCTTTATATTCTTATACGAAATATGACCCCATGGAGATCCAAGTTTTCACAGTAATTTCCATAAGAACAGTACAAAATTTTCTCCCGAAATATATATATATGTGTTTCAGTTAACATCAGTTTTGTTATTTTCTTGTTATATCACTCTTTTTTCCTTTACTTTTCTGAGCCCCTACTTGTTTATTTATTTAAGTTTCCTGATCATCAAGAAGAACATCAAACATGTAACACCAAGAAGATGACTTTAACACATCATACATTAGAACCAAATATATATATTGTTTCTGGATGCACACAAAGAAAATAGAAAGAAAACAAACCTTCATCACAATACAGTCCTCCAATTCCCCAAATTTGCTCATATATTCTCTCAATCCCTCAGTATCCACGTCCCACGGGATCCCCAAAACCTAAAATCAACAAGCAAATGCCCATTATCACATAAATAAACTCACACATTCATCAAATTGACAACAATTCTTTTTCCTGAACACGATATACGCAAAATCTTGGAACTTACCACTAGCTTACGGTCAGACATGACGAACAAAGATCTCGCGATTTACGAACTTGCAAATTTCAGACAGCGCCCTCAACTTCCTCTCCCTCTCCCTCTCTATCTCTCTCTATAACCCACTCTCAATCGCTCACGCACTCTTCCTGCACACAACAATAATAGGGACGCCTCTTTCTCACAACGCACAAATACCAGCATCATCATCATCATAAGCCAAAGCAGAACTCACCAAATTTCTCAAAATTCTTGCGCAAATGGAGGGGAAAAAAACAGAAAAAAACAAAATAATTCGAAATTATTGCAGGATGGCTTCGGGCACTCGCTGCTTGACTGACCTTAATCGATTCGATTGCGGATTTCAAATCCCTAAATTGCTCCGCTCGGCTCGCGCTCTCCTCTCTCTCTCTGCTCTTCTTACCTCTTAACGTTACTCTCCGGCCCGCTTATCCGCCTATACTTGATTTCTGGATCTGCTTTGGCCTAGTTTGCTAAATTTGATACGATAAGACAATTCTATCATGGTAATTGTTTGTTGGTGTCACGAGGCTTACAGTATACGTGGTAAATGGCGCACCGTGTTGTTAACAGTCGATTATATTGACTAAGTTCGCCTAATTTGCTTGAAAGCTTGTGCGGACGTGAAGCACTCACGCCAGGGGCGCTTTAATAGCTCGGCAAGATTTAAAAGAAATATTCAAATTATATTAAAAATGGAAGCGAATCACAATATGGCAGCAAATTACAAATGACGTTGATGGAGAGAGGGACGCTTCAAAGCAAATCTTTCTTCTCACGACAATTTTCAATACCTATTCCCCCTATTTTAGGTCCTATAAAATAAAACTAAGAAATATGACTAAACATTCGAAGGGTTGTGGAAGCCCACCCGCCGGTAAGGAAGGGAAATGTGACATTTCGAAAATGGAGATTTCAGTCTATCTCTTCTCTAGCCACTATTCATACCTCCTCTAGCTTTATAGCCGCTGTGCTGGCGCGGGAGAGCCTAGGATGGAATGTATCGACAAAGAAAATATATACATTACATTCAAAAGCAAAACGTCTACACTAAAGACTCAACTTGATGTGCGAAGAAGCTCGACCTTACTTGTGAGGTTACAGTCGACGGCCCGTAAAAGTGGTTGCAGGCCGAGCAATCACAGGCTTTGAAGGGGCGTCCCGTGACAGCTCTCCCCCACCTGAGTTGACGACGTCTCCGGCATCATGGAGTTGTTGTATGCGTCGATGAGTGGTTGAAACGCCTTGAGTGCTGTCTCCTTCTCCCAGGTGATCTCCTATAAGCTGCCTCCAAACCATTTGACTAAGTACTCCCTGTGCAGCTTCTTTTGCGTGCCCGTGTCTCGATGGTTGATAATTGCCTCAGTCACTCGCTTCCTTATGCTATGTGACAGCTTCAATTGGGGCGGCTGGAGTGGTTGCGGTTGGTATTCTCCTTGTCGGCCTGGTACAATTTGAATTGGCTGACATGGAAGACATCATGTATGCGCCACCATGGGGGTAACTCTAATTTGTAAGCTACCTTCCCGATGCGGCGAGTAATGGCTAAGGGGCCAATGTACTTCTGCATTAAGCGTGAATCTCTCCCACGGGACGTTTTAGACATACTTTGTCTCGGGACCCTGACCATCACTTCATCCCGAATTTTATACTCTATGAAACGACGTTTGTGGTCAACATGTTTCTTCATCTGCCACTGAGCCTTTTCAAGATAACCACGAGTCAGGTCAAGGTTTTGCTCCCATTCAAAGGAGAAGTTCTACGTTGAGGAAGTCCTGGATCTGCGTGGAGTATCGATGGTGTGCAGGAGGAGCGGCTGCTGATTGGTACATATCCCGAAGGGACTCCGATTAGTGGTGAAGCACTTCTGAACATTGAAGCATAATTGTGTCGCGTCTAGGATTGTCACCCAGTTCTTCTAATTAGCATTAACGAAGTGGCGAAGGTACTCCTCCAACATCGAGTTAAAGCGCTCTGTCTGTCCGTTCGACTGTGGGTGATAATTCGAGCTCATGTTTAGCTTGGACCCGAACAGTCGAAAAAGCTCGTCCCAAAAATTGCTAGTGAATCGGGGTCCCGATCACTAATTATATCCCTTGGTAATTCCCAGTATTTGATAATATGTTTGAAGAAGAGGTGAGTCGTCCCCTCCGTAGTAATAGATCTGGATGTCAGTATAAAGGTTGCGTATTTAGAGAACCGATCAACCACAACAATGATGGCGTCGAGTTCCCCAACCTTTGGTAGACAAATGATAAAACCCATCGACACACTCTCACAGGGCCTCGTTAGCATGGGCAGTGGTTCCAAAAATCCCGCCTTCTTCTAAGGTTCTCGCTTGTCTTGTTGGCACACCAAGCATGTGCGCACAAAAGTGTCGATATCATCCCTCGTTTGTGGACAGAAGTTGGCCCATTGGACTAGGGCCACTGTACACTCCTCTCCGGGATGGCCTGCCCAGAGAGTGTCATGGCATTCCATAATGATTGATTTCCGTAGGTCCCCGCCCTTTGGAATGTAGAGGCGGTCGCCCTTGGTCCTCAAGACTCTGTTGTCCACCTAAGACTATCGGAACTTACATTTCTCCACCAAATTCACCAGACACTGAGTTGTGGGATCAGTCCTCATCAGCTCGCATACCTGGTCTATTAGCTGAGTCAAAATCCGACTCAACGTAAGCGCCGTCACCGACTGTGTTTTTGTTAAGTCTGTCCGACGACTGAGTGCATCTGCCACCTGGTTACTAGAGTCGGCACAGTACTCTAATACAAAATTAAATTGCAAAAGTAACTCTTGCCAACGTGCCTGTTTGCCATTCAACTTCTGCTGCGTCAAGAAGTTACTAACCACCGTATTATCTGTCTTCACAACAAAAGGCAAACCCAATAAGTAATGTCTCCACTGTCGCAGGCAGTGGACGACTGCCAACAACTCTTTATCGTGTGTTGGGTAATGCCTCTCCACGTCTTTCAGCTTCCAACTCTCAAAAGGACCAGGTGCCCTTCTTGGATCAATACTCCTTCAAGAGCAAAGTCGGACGTGTCGTCTTCCCCATGAATGGTTTCGACAAAGCTGGTAGGGCTAACACTGGGTCGGTGGTGATAACCTGCTTCAACTTCACAAAAGATCCTTGGCATTGGGGTGATCAAAACCAAGTCTCCGTCTTCTTTGTCAAATCGGTCAGGGGCTTCGCTATCTCCGAGTACCCCTTCACAAATTTCCTGTAATAATTAGCCACACTACAAGAAAATTAGAAATTTGAGACGGATATTTAGAGACAGATACCTTCCATTACTAATGGCGACAAAATAGTAACGGAATAGCAACAGTTTTTTTCACTATTTTTTAAAATTATTATTTTTAATTAATTTAGTAATAGAATAAATATTTGTCTCTAATTAGTAACGGAAGTATAATCTTCTCTAATTAGCGACCGATAAATCAGTTAGTAAAGTATTTCCCCACTTTTCATTTTGTATTTATCAACTTTAGAGACGGAATATGTATCTGTCACTAATTATTTTCCCAAGTTAATTAATAGATAGAGTCATCTGCCCCAACCGTCATTTTGATTGAACCACATAAAATACACACACATCTTGACATCATACTGCACTAGAGGAATGGCAACCACATCTGAGTTCCACGCCTCCGCATTCTCAGCAGCAGAGGTGAATCCTTTTACCATTTTTCTTTTTTGATGCATCGATTTCCCCATTTTTTTTCTGAAGTCTTATTGCGCAGCTGGAGTTTCTTGCGGAGGATGAAGTGATTGAGATTGTGCTGAATATGAGAATGGATCCGCTCAATTTTATCTCCGTATTATTCTCTCTCTATAATTCTCATTAAAAAAAAATTCAATTCCAGCATATGAATTGATCTTTCCTTTTTCAATTTTGTGGCTAATTTCTTCAATGAATATGAAGATTTTGGTCCTTTTAGACCGCAAATAGCAACTCAAGTGCCACTTTGGTTGGCCATAGCCTTGAAGAAGAGAGGCAAGTGCACAATTCGAGCTCCGAAATGGATGTCTGTTGGTGAGTTTGGAAGAAAAAAGCTTTTTTTTTCAATTTTAATTCCATATTCGAATACGTGGCAAAACAGTATTTCTATAATTCGGGTTTGGGTTGTTTTTTCTGGAAACGAATTTATTGTGTAATCTTTCTGAAAGTAACCTGGCCTCAAGTCTATCTTGGAAAAGTACCTGGCCCTATGAAACTCATCCAGTAGCTCATCATTAACTGGAATAGGGTACTCATGTTTAATAGTTAGGTCATTTAAGTACCTGTAGTCCGCACAGAGCCTCCATGTGGTTCTTGGGAATGCTACCAGGTTTTAGGATTATTTGGTGTTCTGTCCCCCTCACGGGGGGTAACCCTTTTGGTTCCTCAAAAACATCACTGTATTCCTTTAGTAACTGTGTCATCTGTGTTAAGTGAGTGTTCTCCACCTGTTTTTTCCTTTGTATAGTTAGGAAAAATAGCTCTTCAATCTGTGTGTGACACTTAATCTTTTTTTCTCCAGGCTTTAATGTATATCTGTAGCAGAGTTTAGTTTAGTTATGGTCATAATTTGTTAGCACAAACGATTTTAAATGCATACACAGTTTTGAGCTTTTAACTGGCTTAGTTTTCTTACGTAGCTACTCCGTTCGTCCCAATTTGATGGTCCTGCGGTTGATTTCACACAAATTAAGAAATCGGTAGTTTATATAGTTAAGTCATTAATTTAGTTAGTGTTTTCTATTATGCACTTCTTGAATTTATTAATATCAATTAATACTCATAAAAATCAGTGTTGGAATTAGTATATTTGTTATTGGAATAGTAAGATTATGCATTGTAATCATCAATTTTCAGTTTACGAGGTAGAAAACCAGTATTTCAAGAATATTAATTAAGGGTATGTGTGGAAATGGAAAATTAATGATATGTTAAATATGGTAACTGGACTATTTTTGTGGGACGAACGAAAATGGAATAGTGGACTATCTTTTTGGGACGGAGGGAGTAATATTTTTAACAATCTTAGTGAAATAAACGAAAATCGTGTCAATTGTCAAGATTCTAGAATTATCATCCATCATTTTTTGTCCTAGGTGAGTCATTTCATTTTTATCACCCAAATATGTTAAGTTTGTATATGTCACTTTTTTTACAATACATATTATGTCGAGTGCCGTAAACACTTCTTTTGTTTCTGGAATTATTTTCTTGCTCATTGACAAATTTGCATCAGCAGTTTTTGTGAAGCCCCTTCTATTTACCTTTATAATTTATTTAAATAAATTTGATTATTCTTTATATCACTATTTTATTACATTTCCATCGAAATATTTTATTACAATAATATTTTATTGAAATGTATTTTGGGATATTATGAAATTTTTCTTTCTATTTATTTAATTTTGTATCGGAGATAAATACACATAGTATATTTTTTATTTTGACTCAATGTGTTAAATTGGGGCCAAAATTCTTTAAACCAAATTCAATTAAATAGGCCCAAACCATTGAGCCCAACCTAGAAATTTGCCCAAATACTGAGCCCAAGCCCAATATTCCAAACCGCCTTATCACTCCTTATTAATGTTGCAAGCCTCGTCAGTCCTCTTTAATTCTTCAATTTGATCAGTTAAGCACCCAAGCCAACATAGAGGCTTTCTTTCATTTCTCCTATAGCCGTCTCATGGCTGCTAAATTCGCCAGAATTGTAACAAAAATTCGACCGTCCGATCTTTACGAAAATTTAATAATTAGAATTTCATTAAGTAAGGTTTACAACGACACCTCCAGATCAACGATCGGAGCTCTGGATCATCGGCAAAATGCCGATAAATTTCCTGTGCGTTGCCATGATTCGGGTCGGCACCATCGAACTTCGACAACCATTTCTCGGTGAATCGAAAGTCCGAAATTGTTGTTTTATATAGTGAATTATTTTTATTGATGAGTATTATTTAATTATATAGTTAAGTTTACGAACCAATTCTGGAAAAGTCGTGATGGGGCCACGAACGCTGCTCGTCGGCGATCGCCCTTTCCTGCCTTTTGGATTGTCGAAATTTAATGAACTTTATATTAAATGAAAGCCCTCTTCACGAGAAACATGATTCTGAACTCGTTTTGTGATTCCGATGAGACTTGGGACAACATGTGTGTTGGTGCGTGCGTGAGTGTGTCGTGTATGCTTGTAATGTGTTCCTGTGTGTGTCAGCGTGTTTTGTGTGTGTCCAGGATAGTGGCTGGTGTCAGGTGGTCGCCGGAGTGGGGATGGGCCGACGAAGGGAAAAAACGAGCATGGTGGAGGTTTAGAAAGTTTAGGGGTTCAAATGAAATGGGTCAAAAGTTGAGTTATATGCTTTTGAAAATTAGATAGAGTTTTGGACCCAATTGAAAATTTTAAAAACTTCAATTTGAGCCCTCTAGTTTTCAATTTATTCTTCCCAAATTCAGTTTTGGTATATTTCGAATTGACCCCAATTAGAGTCTTGAAAACTTCATATTAACCCCATAAACTTTTCAAAGTTTCGGAAATCTCATTTTGACCCCAATTACTTTATTAATTTTTTAAAACCGTACAACTTTCTTATTTTTGAGCCGAAATGGGTCAAACGACTTTCAAACGTTTCCAAATTCGAACCATAGCTTCGTTATAACATCTCTTTACTAATTGTTTTTTCTCCCAACATTTAAAGTGTTTTTACTTACACACCCCATATATGTAATTTTAAAATGAAATCATAATTTAAAAACAATAAATATCCAGCGGTTAAATTGAGTTTTTTGTTAATGAGTATGCTCGTTGTTCAGTTAAAAATTGTAAATTTCAGAAAATAGTGTTCAACACAATTCAATTGGTAAAAATGCGTAAAAAAATATGAAGGTTATTTTTGTCAATTTGGTAAACTATCCCTATTATCCATGCGAACATACACATTATA
This sequence comes from Phtheirospermum japonicum, assembly GCA_014905375.1. Taxonomy (NCBI): domain Eukaryota; kingdom Viridiplantae; phylum Streptophyta; class Magnoliopsida; order Lamiales; family Orobanchaceae; genus Phtheirospermum; species Phtheirospermum japonicum. The sequence continues at coordinate 834,066 of BMAC01000490.1, forward strand.
CAACAACTAATCCCAATCAAACCAACTGTCACGGGACGCCCCTTCAAAGCCCGTGATTGCTCGGCCTACAACCACTTTTGCGGGTCGTCGATAGTAACCTCACAAGGAAGGTCGAGCTTCTCGCACATCAAGTTGAGTCCTTAGTGTAGGTGTTTTACTTTTGAATGTAATGTATATATTTTCTCTGTAGCTACGATGGTAGCAAGGGGTGGGCTTCCACATCCTTCGAATGTTTAGTCATGTTTCTTAGTTTTATTTTCTAAGACCTATTATAGGGGGAATAGGTATTGAAGAATTGTCGTGAGAAAAAAATCTTTGTTCTGGAGCGTCCCCCTCTCCATCAACATTATTTGTAATTTGCTGCCATATTGTAATTCACTTCTATTTTTAATTCAAATCTTGTTGTGCCACTAAAGCGCCCCTTACGTGAGTGTGTCGCATCAACACAAGCTTTCAAGCAAGTTAGGTGGACGTAGTCGACTACTAGCCGCACGGTGCGCCATTTAGAACATAAACTATAAGCGCCCCGTGACAGGTGGTATCAGAGCGTCAGCCTGATTTATCGGACCGAGGTAAACAAGCGATACGACAAACACGGTTTTCCCTCCCAATGGGAACCAATGATTGGACATAGTCGAGGAAAGGTTGCTAGAAGTGGAAAAATGGTCCACAGAAAAGTGCCCCGAGTTGGAAACAAAGGTGCAGGATATGGAGGGAGAGATATACGACCTCTAGCAGCAATTAGATCAAAGTCGAGCTGCATGCCGTATGCTTACGGACTCCATCCAAGCCGCAACCCTGGTTGAGATGAAACAACAGTGGGAGGCCGTGAACTTGGCCAAAATGAGACGAGAGATGGAAGCAATGTCACTTCAGATGGGCGTGCTTCCGCGTGCGGTGGCGAATGGTCTCCCCATTGCCCCCGCACCCACAGTAGGTGTCAGAATACCAGACCCAAAGCCCTATAATGGGGCTCAAGTCGCGAAGGAAATCGACAATTTTCTCTTCGATATGGAACAATACTTCCTCGCCACCAACATGGCGGACGAGGCAAAGAAAGTGGTGACGACCATAATGTATTTGGTGGACGATGCGAAACTGTGGTGGTGAATAAAATACCAAGACATACAAGATGGTCGAGTGCAACTGGAAACATGGGCGAATCTCAAGGATGCCTATCAAACAATAGTTCTTCCTGGATAACGTCGAGTACAATGCTTGTCGAGCCTTCAGAGCACTCAACTAGATTGGATTGGTGCACAATTATGTGAAGACCTTCTCGACACTTATGCTGGACATCCGTGACATGTCTGAGAAGGACAAGCTCTTCACCTTCATGGAAGGACTCCAGCCTAATGCTATACCGGAGCTACAATGTCAATGCGTGAATAACGTGAACACTACAATGGGGGCAATAGAATGATTAATTGATCTTGAGCCTGAAGTTAAGAATTTCGCGTCGACCTCATCGACAAGCACACCTATCCGTACAAACAGAACATATCGACCCTACAGGCCGAATAATAGATACAACGGGGGAAGTGTCCCCTCCCAGGCGCCAACAAACTCACAGGGAATTTGGGGATCGAATCATGGTCCTAACCGTGCTAGACCATCGCCACCACAAAGTAAAGTATCAAGTTTTACCGTGCAGAAGGAGTCGTGCTTCTTTTGTGATGGACCACATGCGTCAAAGATTGCTCTAACAGGAAAGTGCTGAATGCTCTTGCGGGTCTTGCCGCAACCCAAGGATTAGACTTCGAAGGGCCAGAACCTAACGTAGAGGGAGAGCTCGAGGGTGACAATAACCTCGGAGCGTTGGGATTGAGGACTCAAAGAGCACCACGACATACACCATCCCTCCTAAGAGAGAGAAGGGACCAAGTCCCTCTAAGAATTGGGGACTCCTATTCATTGAAGTAAGAATCATCAATGGGAAACATTCGTGCCATGATCGACACTGGCACCACGAACAACTATGTTGCGAGTACTGAGGTGGAGAGACTCGGGCTTGTGCTGGAGAAAGGGGTCGGAAAAGTAAAAGCCATCAACTCGGCCACTCAACCTATGCTGGAGTGGCTAAACACGTATCTATCAAGGTTGGCCCGTTTGAGGGAAGGACAATTTTTTTGGCGATTTTGATGGATGACTTCAAGCTCATATTGGGTTTAGAGTTCTTACGAGATACAAGAACTGCAATTTTTCCACACGCAAATTCGTTGCTGATGATGGGAGAAAATTTTTCATCATCCCGGTCCAAGTGGGTAGCCCGGGAGTAAGAAGTGTGTCGGCGATGCAGTTTAAGAAGAGTTGTACGCATGATGAACCGTCTTATCTCTGCACAATCATGTTCGAAGAGTTTGAAGAGCAATCGGGACAAATTCCCGATGTGGTGAAAGGTCTTCTGACCGAGTTCGAGGATGTGATACCGAGTAAACTACCTCGCATGTTGCCACCAAAGCGAGAGGTAGATCATGAGATTGAATTGGTGCCTGGCACCAAAACACCCGCTAGGGCACCATGCCATATGACGCAGCCTGAGCTTGTGGAGCTTAGGAAGCAGTTGAGGGAGATGCTCAAATGTGGAATCATTCGGCCAGCAAAGTCGCCTTACGGAGCCACTGTCTTATTCCAGAATAAGTCAGATGTCTCCCTTTGATTTTGTTGCGATTATCGGGCATTGAACAAGTAGTGAAGCACAAATATCCTATCCCACTCGTTGCAGACTGTTTCGATCGGCTTAGTCAAGAAAAGTTCTTCACCAAAATTGATCTGAGGTCGGGGTATTGGCAAGTCCGAATCAAAGAAAGAGATGAAGCTAAGACAACAGTCGTGACGCGATATGGAGCCTACAAATTTTTGGTTATGCCTTTTGGGTTGACGAACGCTCCAGCTACTTTCTGTACCCTCACGAACCAGGTACTGCATGGTTTTCTTGATGACTTCGTGGTCGTGTACCTGGATGACATTGTCATTTACAGCGAGACCTTGGTGGATCATCTGGAGCACCTCCGCAAGGTCCTAGTGAGACTTCAAGAGCATCAGTTGTACGCGAAGCCTTCGAAGTGTTGCTTTCCCAAGAGAACATCAGTTGCTTGGGCCACATCATTGAACGCGGCAGAATTCGTATGGATCCTGTCAAAACTCAGGCTATTGACGAGTGGAAGCCGCCGAGTAATGTTCATGAAGTGCGATCATTCCTTGGGCTGGCACTACAAGAAAATTAGAAATTAGAGACGAATTTTTCCGTTACTAATAAAATATTTTCGTTGGTAAACACAGTTTCCAACGGATTAGCAACCGATAAATCCGTGGACATAATGCTCGTCGCTAAATATTAGCAACCGAAATAGTGTCTGTTACTAATATTAGACAAGTTTTCCATTCTCATATGAGGTCGAAAAGTGGATTGGCAACAGGTCGGCACGCTGCTGGAGACTCCTGGTCTGGGAACAAGAGAGACGGAATACAGTTTCGTTGCTAAATAGCAACATAAATATTTGTCTCTATTCGGATGCTATTTAGCAACATAATAAATCCGTTTCTAAATAGTGACACCAATTTTAACAATAGAATCGATATCCGTAGCTAATATTAATGTGTCAAAAAATAATCTTAATATATTTCGTTGCTCTTATTTTATTCTTCCCTGTAATTAAATTTTTTTTTTTAAAAAGACATATTAACTGCACCAAATAAACTAGAAAATTCCTAAAATTATTATTCAAGAGTATCAGAGTCAATCCCAAATACAAAATAACAAACAAAATAATGTCAAACGAAAAGCGTCTAACATAGAGAATGCTCTATAAGAGATTTTATCGAGTTTACACAGCTTGATTAATTTTTTCAAGAAGCTGATTGGTGCAACCAAGTTTAACTTTTTTGAGACGGAAAGAGTAATTGTTAAATGCGTTCGTTTTAAAAGTGTAAATGGTGCAAAGATAACAATCGAAACCTTTGTGTTGAGATCTCTCCATCACATTTGATAGCTCTTACTTTGATAATTAGCTATTTAGTTTGATAATTAATCTACTTATCACCCCTATATATTAATGCAAAATCCTCCTAACCTATGTGTCTGCTTCGTATGCTTCGTTTGGCAAATAAAAATTTTTGGTGCTTCGTTTGCTTATGTGTCATCCGAGCCTAATATGTACCTAATTTAATAATTTTCTTTTTAATGTATCTTACCTAATTTAATTCTTTTATTATATATTTCCTTATTCAATAATTTCCTTTGATTCTCCTAATATAAAAATATAAATAAGTCATATATAATTAGTAGATAAGATCTAAATTAGTTATTCTAATTAAAAGACAAACTACATATGAAATAATTTTAATTACAAAAGAAATATTATTATGAAAATAATTAAATAAATTTTATTTATAATATAATTTAAAATAATTTTATTTTAGGAGTTTCAAATATTTTATATAGGTAAAACATGAGTTATTTACAATAATTTAAGTATGCAATTAAATATTAGTAATGTATTCAATCTAAACATAAAGTAATTACTAATAATTGATAAATATTGATTAGACACAATTACAATGCGACACAGGTTGAGAGTATAACATCTTTTGAATATCTCAAAATATGTAACTAATAATTATTAACGAGTTTATTCTAAACATTAATATATATAATTATTTAATAATAATTAAGAAAATAGATATTAGACACGCGTTTAGAATGTGACGTCTTTTGAATTTTTATAAGTATGTAACTAAATTACTAATGAATTTAATTTAAACATAAAATACAAAATAATTTAATATTTATAATAATTAATAAATAGATTAGACATGTACAAGACACATGTTAAGAATATATTATTTTAATTTTTTATTTTAGATTTAAAATTAAGTAAGTATCACAAATATTTTATATGTATCTTTTGATAAGTCCCGTGTAATACATGGGTGTTAAACAAGTATATATTAATGCAWAATCCTCTTAATATATGTGTCTGCTTCGTATGTTTCGCTTGGATAATAAAAGATTATGGTGTTTCAGTTGCTTATGTATCATTCGAGCTTAATATATACCTAATTTAATATTTTCCATTTATTGTATCTTGCCTAATTGAATATTTTCTTTTATTATATTTAGCCTAACTTAATAGTTTTATTTTATTATATTTTGTTTAATTCAATAATTTTCTTTTATACTTCTAATATAAAAATATAAATAATTTATATATAATTAGTAGAAAAAAATCTAAATTAATCATTTAATTAAAATATAAATTACACATGAAGTAKTTTTAACTAGAAAAAACTTATTTATGAAAATAATTAAATAAACTATATTTATAATAAAAGTTGAAATAATTTATTTTTGAAATTTTAAATATTCTATATAGGTAAATTATGATATATTTGCAATAATTGGAGTATGTAACTAAATATCAGTGATGAATTCAATCTAAATATAATATATAATAATAATAATAATAATAATAATAATAAATTAATTATATTTATAGATAATTGCACAATGCGGGAAGGCTCGAGAGTATGAAACCTTTTGAATTTTTCAAAGTATGTAATTATAATTATTAATAAAATTAATCTACACCTAAAAATATAAAATGGGTTAATAATAATTAATTAATATAGATTAAAGATGGGTTGAGAATGTGACATTTTTTTAATTTTTATAAGTATATAATATAATTATTAATGGATTTAATCTAAATATTAAAATATAATATTAATTAATAATTATAATAACTAATAAATTGAACAGAGCACGGGTTGAAAACACATACTTTCGATTTTTTAATTTAAATCTAAAACTTTGTAATTTTCATAAATATTTTTTATATTTAATTTTTTATAAATTCCGTGTAATACACGGGTGTTAAACTAGTTAATCTAAAACTTTGTAATTTTCACAAATATTTTTTATATTTAATTTTTTATAAATTCTGTGTAATACACGGGTGTTAAACTAGTTAGTATTATTTCTATCAACTTAACAAATCACCATCTGTTTTATTTTTTAAATAAAATTAGTATTACTGTAGTAATCAATAGAATAATATATAAGTATATTCTATGGTCCTTGCGGAGAATATAAAGCTAGAATAATCTAAAATATAATGTATACTCCTTGTGGAGAATCTAAAACTAATTCTGACACATCTGTAATTTATATCGCTTTCCAAAGTTTTAAGGTAATCTATCACTTACCAAAGTTTTAAGGTGGGATAAATTGGAACAACAGCAATAGAGCATAATTTATAAGGAAAAACAACCCGAAATAATATTTGTACATGTCATTAATGGTCCCAAGATTCCCAAAGTGTACCTATTAACAGTGTCAAGAAAAATAGTAAAAATGGGAAAACCAATATGTGGTTAAACCATTGAACACAACACCACCATCCATGTGTCACATGTTTGAAAACTATACAGTGCTTGGTTTCAGCTGTGGATGAGGCTTAGATCCACACTCCTCAACCCACCCAGCCAACCAACCCCCAAACGAAAAAGTGAAACATAAGAAATAATAAAAAAAAATAATAATAATAAATCCTAATCCTCTTTATCTTGTGTAGTTTTCTCTGTACAGCCTGATGACACTATTGAATGTACCCTTTATAAGCGATTACACACATATGTACAAAGAATTTCAACTTTCAAGGCGGCGGATAAACATACTCTCAAATGATATAGCATATATATAGAGAGAGAGACATACAATACAAACAGCCTGATCCTGTGATCCTTTTTTCTTCTAATCTCAGATGTGAGAGAAGAAAGGTTTCTGTCTTTCAGACAAAGCCCCTTCCAACTTTCCTCTGTTACATGTCATGTCCAATCGACTATTATATTAGCCAAATTTGATTTGATCCCATTTTCTGTTAGATGCCTTTGTTTTTTCCTCTTCTTATGATATCATCTCCCTAAGAAAGAATAAAAAGAAAAAAACAAATATATATATATATATATATATATATATATATATATATATATATATATATATATATATATATTACCCTGTTCGCCAAGTTTTCAAGGGCCTGATTATATGGGCATTTCGAATCTCTTATTGCCCTTTTTCTGGCTCTGTATAACAGCACTCGCTACAAAAACCAACGGCGAAAATGGAAACATCGGCGATATCGCAGATTCCACCAAAACACCGCCGCCGCCACCTCCGCCGCCGCCGGCGACGGACTCAAGAACCGCTCAGTTCAAGCCTGGAATTGCAGTAACAGTAGGAATATTCACCACCATCTTCTCAATCACCTTCCTATTGCTTCTATACGTCAAGCACTGCAAACCGGACGCATATTCCATCTCCTCCGTCAATCACCATAACCCGCCGCCGACGACGAGAAAAGACCCCGGCATCGACCGAAAAGTCATCCAATCCCTCCCGATTTTCCGCTTCTCGTCCCTGCGCGGCCAGAAAGACGGCCTGGAATGCGCCGTCTGTCTGAACAAATTCGAGCCGGCCGAGGTTATGAGGCTCCTGCCCAAATGCAAACACGCTTTCCACGTGGAGTGCGTGGATATCTGGCTGGAGGCGCACCCCACGTGCCCGCTCTGCCGGTACAGGGTCGACCCGGAGGACGTGCTCCTCGTCGACGGCAAATCCCTGTACAATTACCAGCCCACGCCACGTGGCAGCGGCCAGGGAAAGGGGAAAGGAATGGAATTTAGTAACGCGAGGGTTTCGGGCAGGCACTCGTCCGCCGGGGAGGCGGGCAGTTCCCTGGAAATCATCGTGGAGAATCAAACGAACGATAATGCCCTCCGGGGCAGGGTATCCCTTGACAGCTGGAATTCGAGGCGGAAAACAGGGGTTGGAAGTAGGCGTCGGGATTTCAGGTGCAAGTCGTTGGACAGCTGGCGGTCGAGGAAAAGTGGGGACCACCAACCTGGAAAGACGGCGGACATTCCGGGCAGGAGGTCGAGGTCATTGTCCAGGAAAGACGGGCAGCTGCCCGTGCAGGGAGACAAGCATCGGCTGGAGCACCGGATCATAGTATCCGGTGGGGAGGCGGCGGCAGAGGAGGGGGAGGGGACGCGGCGGTGGAGCGACGTGGAGGCGGCGGATATGTTGTACCTGAGATCGGAGATGATAATTGGAGGCGAGGAAGAGGAGAGGGTGGAGAGTGGCAGTGGTGTAATTAATGGGAGAAGCGTGTCGGAAATAACAGGGATGAGTAGGTACAGTAGGAGTAATAATGGAGGAGGGAGGAGAGAGGAGAGAGAGAGGAGACAAGGGGAAGGGGTTATGAAGAGGTGGTTGGCTTGGATTTCACAGTCTCAACAGCAGAGTACAGCTGTAAACTCTGCCACTCCTCCTCCTGCTGCTGCTTCTACCAATGTTGTTTAAAAAAAATTCAGAATTTACATTTAAAAAAAAATGTTCTTGTTAATTTTTTTTATTGTGATTATCCATTGGGACGTGGACAATGGGTGGGTAGAGAGAGAAATGTCATTGGGACCTGAAAAGAGTTGTAATTTTCAAGTTGAGAGAGAGAGAGAGAGAGGAGTAGATTATTTGTAATTTATACAGTGATATGGGAATTTTGTAAAATTAATTAGCAGAGAAGAAGCATGAGACTTTGAATTATTGAAATTTAATATGAAGCTGGACCCTTGAATACACACACGTACGGGATGGTATACGGTGTTCCAGTTGTTTTTGTTTGATTTATATATATATATATACACACCATTTTAATATCCGCGTATTATGGAGGATATGAAAAGTAATAATATCCATTAAAAATATTAAAAAAATAATATTAAAAATGATATAACACTCGCGTGTTAATATGTTATATATAAAATTAAAATATATAAAGTATTGATAATTTTATTAAAAAATGTATTATATCTAACTTGTAAGTATATTTAACATTGTTTTATTAATATTTTTTATTTCCTTTAATTTGCGTAAGACATTAATTTGTCCATATAAATATATAATGTGTTTATCAATACATTATATTGATATTAGATAAGAAGATTTAGAATATATCTAATATTATTATTATTATTATTATTATTATTATTATTTTATTTTATTTTTTTGTTTCTCTTTTTTTGGCGTAACAATAGTTTTTCATATATATTTTAACGTTATTCTCAATGAATTATATTATGATTAGATAAGAAATTTAAATTTAAATTTTTTATATTTATTTACATTTTGTAATAATTTTATATAACTCGTATTTTTCTTAAATAGAATATTTAAAATTCTAAAAATAAAATTATTTCAAATTATATTATAAATATTAATTAGTTCAACAAATATATATTTTTCTAATTAAATACTCTCCCGTCCCAAAATGATAGTCTTGCATTTAATTTCACACAAATTAAGAAATGAGTAATTTATATAGTTAAGTCATTAATTTAGATAGTGTTTCCAATTATACTTTCTTAAATTTATTAATGTCAATTAATACTTTAAAAATCAGTGTTAGAATTAGTATATTTGTTATTGCAATAGTAAGATTTTGTTATTGGAATAGTCCCCTCGTTTTTTTTATTATTTAATATTTTTTTCGATTTTTTTCAGTTTTTTTAATTAAAAAACCCGAGGGGAATTACCCTTCGGAAAAAGTCGAGGGGAATTAAATCCCCACGGTTTTTTCCGAGGGGAAATCACTCCCCTCGGTTTGTTTAATTAATTAAAAAATCGAACATAAATAAAAAAAATAGAAAATCGTAAAAAATAAAATAAATCCTTTCATTTTAGGAACGTGGGGTGGTTTTGACCCGATTTCGATTGAAAAATATTAATGAGTATGTGCGTATTTACACGTGTCGTGTAATTCGACTAACAACCAAGATACAATAAATCGATCAACTAGTTCGGTTGGAAACGCGAAGCGACGAAGTCTCGTGATTTTGTGAAGGCGGCACGAGGTGCGTCTCAGTTCATGGAACTACGAGGATTGAGTGTTGATCGTTAAATACGCATTTTCTATTTTTTTTCGATTTTAAATAAAAAAAATAGAAAATTTAGTAAAAATAAAAACAAATCCTATCATTTTACGAACGGGGTGCCAAAGGGTGCGTCTCAATGTCATGGAACCATGAGTATTGGGTATTGATCGTTAAATACGTGTTTTCTATTTTTTTTATTTTAAATAAAAACTCCAAAAAAAACTCCAAAAAAATTGAAAATTAGTAAAAATAAATACAAAACCTATCATTTTACGAATCTGGTTGTAAGGGGTGCACCTCGATGTCATGGAACAACGAGTATCGGGTGTTGATCGGTAAATACGCGTTTTCTATTTATCTCGATTTTAAATAATAAAAAAAAAACTCGATAAAAATAGAAAATTAGTAAAAATAAAAACAAATCCTATCATATGAACGGGGTGGCAACTTGGCAAGGGGTGCGTCTCGATGTCATGGAACCATGAGGATCGGGTGTTCATCGGTAAATACGTGTTTTCTAATTTTTTTTTTCAATTTCAAATAAAAAATTGAAAACAATAGAAAATTAGTAAAAACAAAAACAAATCCTATCAACTTACGAACGGGGTGGCAATGGGTGCATCTCGATGTCATGGAACCACAAATATCAGGTGTTGATCGGTAAATACGCGTTATCTATTTTATTTTTTCAATTTTAAATAAAAAAAAACAAAAAAAAATAGAAAATTAGTAAAAATAAAAAGAAATCTTATCATTTTACGAAAAGGGTGACAAGGGGTGCGTCTCGATGTCATGGAACAACGAGAATCAGGTGTTGATCGTTAAATACGCGTTTTCTATTTTTTCTATTTTAAATAAAAATCGTTTTTAAAAAAAATAGAAAATTAGTAAAAATAAAAAAAAAAATCCTATCATATTATGAACGAAATCTCAAAGAGGTGCATCTCAATTTCATTGAATCACGAGAATCGGGTGTTGATCGTTAAATACGTATTTTTTTTATTTTCTTTCGATTTTAAATAAAAAAATCGATTCGTAAAATTAAAAAAATAATCCAATCATTTTACGAATGGGGTGTCAAGGGGTGTGGCTCGATGTCATGGAGCCACGAGTATCGGTTGTTGATCAGCAAATACGCATTTTCTATTCTTTTTTTCGATTATAAATAAGAAATTGAAAAAAAAATCGAAAAAAGAAAATTAGTAAAAATAAAAACAAATACTATAATTTTACGAACGGGGTGGCAATGGGTGCATCTAGATGTCATGGAATCAAGAGGATCGGTTTTTTTTATCGGTAAATACGCATTTTCAATTTTTCACAATTTTAAATAAAAAATAGAAAAAAAATATAAAATTATAAAAAAAAAAAGATTAAAATCCTATCATTTTACTAATGGGGTGGAATAGGGTTCGTCTTGATGTGAACCATGAGGATCGGGTGTTGATCGGTAAATACGCATTTTTTTTTATCTTTTTAATTAAAAAAACGAGGGGGCAATTTGCCCTCGGTAAAAACCGAGGGGAATTAAATCCCCTCGATTTTTTACGAGGGCAAAACCACCCCCTCATTTTTTTTTTATTTTCTTTAATTAAAAATACCAAGGGGAAGGTGTTGCTCTCGGAAAAAAATCGAGGGGAATTAAATCCCCTTAGTTTTTTCCGAGGGCAAAACCATCCCCTCTGTTTTCTTAAATCTTTTCGATTTTTTTAAATTAAAAAAACCGAGGGGCGGTTTTGCCCTCGAAGAAACCCGAGGGGAATTAAATCCCCTCGATTTTTTTCTGAGGATAAACCGTCCCCTCGATTTTCTTAATTTTTTTTCAATTTTTTTAATTAAAAAAATTGAGGGGACGGTTTTGCCCTCAGAAAAAACCAAGGGGAATTAAATCCCCTCGGATTTTTCCGAGGGCAAAACCGTCCCTCGATTTTTTTAATTAAAAAAAATTACGAAATAAGAGGGATTACCGAGAGGATTATAGCCTTCGGTCCCCAATACCTAAAAAACAGCGGGTTCCCCTCTGGTTTGGTACGCCTCAAAACAAAAGGAAAAAAAAGAAAGGGAGAAAGAGAATCGATCGTTGTCGCTCCGCCGCCGTCCACCAACGCCTGCCGTCGCCGCTCGAGCCTCCACCAGCACCCGCCATCCACTAGCGCTTGAAGCCACCGCCGCATGAAGCCGCCACCACATGAAGCCGTTGCTCTGCCGGAAGCTTACGCTCCGTCTCCGTCCACCAGCCAGCCTCCAAGGTAAGAAATTTCATGGTTTTTTTTTAATTATTTATTTTAAATAAATGTGGTTAGTTAGGGTTAATTCTTTAATTAGTTTTCAATTATGAATTTATATGTTAATTTGTGTATTGGTATATAGTTTGAGTTTAATTAGGGGTTTACGTATTAATTTAAGGTATAATTTCTAATTATATATTAATTTAGGGTTTAATTTATAATTATAGTTTAATTTAGGTTTAATTTGCAATTAGGGTTTCATATAGAGTATAATTTCTAATTATGTATTAATTTAGGATTTAATTTGTAAGTATAGTTTAATTTAGGTTTAATTTGCAATTAGGATTTCATTTAGGGTATAATTTCTAATTATGTATCATTTATGGGTTTAATTTGTAATTATTATTTAACTTAGGTTTAATTTGCAATTAGGGGTTTCATTTAGGGTATAATTTCTACTTATGTATTAATTTAGGGTTTAATTTGTAATTTTATTTTTAGTTTAGGTTTAATTTTGCAACTAGGGTTTCATTTAGGGTATAATTTTTAATTAGGTATTAATTTAGGGTTTAATTCGTAATTATAGTTTAATTTATGTTTAGTTTGGAATTAGTATTTCATTTAGGGTATAATTTCTAATTATGTATTAATTTAGGGTTTAATTTGTAATTATAGTTTAACTTAGGTTTAATTTGCAATTAGAGTTTCATTTAGGGTATAATTTCTAATTATGTATTAATTTAGGGTTTAATTTGTAATTATTATTTAATTTGGTTTTATGATTAATTTTAGGGTTTAATTGATAATTAGGATTCAATTTAGGAATAATGATATAATTAAGGTTCAATTTAGGAATAATTTATAATTAGGGTTCAATTTAGGCTAAGAAGAGTTACTCACCGATCAAGATACAGATCAAGACACCGACGAAGATGAGTTTGGTGATAACTTTAATAGTGAAAGTGTCGGATCAGATGATTAGTTTGGCTAAAATATATGTGAATTATTCATATTGTAAAACTCTCTTTTTTTTAACTAGTTTATTTTATGTTTGGATTTATTAAAATGGCTGATATATAATATATGCTGGTATTTTATAAAATGATCTTATTATCTGATAATTTTATCAGATGCCGAGAGGTCGTGGATCCAGCAGCCTAGGTCGATCGGATATGAGGTCGGCTAATCGTTTAGCTGATTTCGATGACGATTATGTGGGCATTGGTACTGATCATTCAGCACCGACCGCGGATACCACCACACCGACACCGACACCGACACCGACACTGTCCAATGCGGGTACATCCCGATGGTATTTGGGCCCACCACGGAGGGGATACCTTGTTTATATTGCCGGAAAGAAGTAAGTAAATTAATAATTTCTAAAATTTTAATTATCATTATTATTAAATTATATTTGTAACCACAAACACAATTACAGGCTACATAGCAGAGAGGTCAAGCTGACCGACGTATTTCGGGAGATTATGGAGAAGGAGCTCCATCCCGCCAGGTGGAAATATAAGATAGTCCCTAAGGTGACTCGTCAGTTATGGTGGGACATGTTTAAGGTAATTATTATTTTATGTCCAAATTTATTAATCTTTTCTGTAACTTGAGAACCATGTATTAATTGAATTATAATTATTGTTTTATTTTGTAAAATATTTGTTATTGTGACACAAACGAGTATACCGTAGAGCAGATACAAAAAGCATTTAAGATAACGATGTCGGACAAGTATTCGAAGCGGCTGAATGAGTATAAGCAGTATCATGATTCTCATGGTGGTCAGCTACATTCATGCCTTACCGAGGAGGTCTGGAGGTAAATGATTCTGTTATATGTTTTCTTATTAAATTAGGATTTTTTACTTATTAAAGATAATTTATATTATCTTATATATCATGCATTTCGACTAGGGATTGGAATGTTGAGTGGGATAAGCCCGATAACAGGAGGAGATCCGAGCAGTGCAGCAAGAACAGGAGAAGCGAGCCTGCGGTCCGGGTACTGGGATGTCGAAGCATTGGGGGGTCTAGATTTACGATCGATTATGCTTATGATATCGTAAGTAATTTTAGAATATAATAATATAATATTTATTTGTTTAATTTTAATGTTAATTATTTGAAAATTTTATTTGGATATAGGAGCGGGAGACGGGTGCGTCGGCCAATACGTACTAGGTTTTTGTACGTACGCACAAGAAGGACGGCGACACGTGGATCGATGCGAGATTCAGTAATACTAATGTGAGTCACTTTCTTATTTCTTATTTGGTTTTAATGTAGAATTTACTAACGAGTTGTATTTCAGGTGGGGTACGAGCGACATCTGGAGGATGCTCGTGCTTCTTCCCAGGATCCGGATAACGAGGTTGACCTTGACCTTGACCGGATGGGAAGAATGACATCCCTGAACATGTTCATATCTAGGTTAGCAGACAAATGTTAACCTTACTTCGAAGTGATAAATAAGAACAAGAAGTTTGAGTGGAATGAGGAATGCTAAAAGTCCTCTGAAGGTCTAAGCAAACCACGATGGATATATCGAATCTCCAATAACTAAAACAAAACAAACCATTGTACATTTATTTTGTCGTGTTAGTTGAGACAATCAACTCGACAATTATCTAAATAGATGATTCAGGTCAACATCCGGTGTACTACATAAGTCAGGTACTGCACAATGCCGAACAAAGATACACCTTAATGGAAAAGCCAAGCTTATGCACTTATCATTTCAGTGCTCAAACTGCACCCATATTTTATGGAGCACAAAATCATAGTCTTAACTAGCTTCCCCTAAGACAAGTGATACATATGCCTGATGCCTTGGGAAGAATGAAAAAGTGTGCATTTGAACTAGAATAGTTCGACATAAGCTACGAGCCCCAAATGTCAATCAAAGGACAAGCCTTATCATACTTTGTGGCCAAGTGCACCCCTACAGTCGAGCTTGTACCCTCCAAGACCAAATGGTGGCATGCATATGTCAATGGATCTTCAACGACTAGTTGAGAAAAGGCTAGGTGGTACTAGTAAGCTTAGAAAGAAAGTTATTTTGCTCTCCTTTCTGTTTTGTATTTTCTATGACTAACAATGAAGCCGAGTACAAAGCCCTACTAGCTCGACCGAAACTTGCCAATTCCATGGACATCAGAAACTTGAAGATTCACATCGACTCCCAGCTGGTCGTCAACCAGACAGTGGGGAGTATGAGACAAAAGAGAAGTGAATGGCCTCCTACCTATAGTTAACTAGAACAAGTCTACTGAACCTTGAAGACAATATTTATCCATATATCTAAGAATGAAAACGTTATAGTGGACCCCCTGATTAAACTATGATCGAGCCTAATAGTCGATGATATGGAAATAATACCGTGGATCGTCATGTGAGCTCAACACTGCCACAATATACAATGTTGAATGAGGAGAATGAAATAGGTGGATAGGCTGATTGGGCCACTAACTTTGGTTTATGTGACTTGTATTTTTGCTCGATAGGCTGATTGCCCTCAACAACCAGTCAGCCTACTTTCTCCCTCGCCAACACTCGTGTTTGCCTCGCCGATCACTCGTGTTTAGGGAGGATCCGAGTTATCTTGTCATATGCACAATTAAGCAAGAGGAAGACTTAACACACACACACGACAAACATACACAATATTACGGGGATGAATCCCCAACCTTATATACTATACCTCGAGTTCATATACAAGGAAAGGCCTTGGCTGGTAACTCGAATCACAAAACGCCGAGCCAAGCCTAATCGATATGCCTAACAAAAGCTATCGGATGACAGCGCCATCTGCTAAGCAAATCGACGACGGTTGCACACTGCCACCCAAGTAGTCGGAGCCACCATCGAGAAGCCCTACCAAAATCCGCCATCTTCGAATCATGGCCACACCCTCATGATTCTCCTCCGTCAATGACTGATCAACCACGCATCATCCATTGTGTTCGGTAACCGCAAGGTAACCGCCACCTAAATGGGAGCACCGCCTTCAAACCCTCGTATGCGTCTAGGTATCGAACTCTCATCACTTTTGCTTGTGAAGGCCACGTGCCTTATGTATACAGCAGGGGCATAACCGCCAAGGAAAATGCCCACATTGACTAGGTCAAGACGTGTGTCCTAACCCTAGTACGATTAACACCAAGATAACCGTCGCTTGATTAGGTCAAGGGAGCAGCCTTAACCCTAATCTGGGAATCGCCTGGTAACTGCCATTTCCGCGGATTTTCATTATCGGGTCACGACCCGATCGCCACCCGTTGCCCTAATGAGAATAAGCGTCACAATCACCTACTCCGCATTTAACTACATGTGTCAACCGACACCTCCCTCACCATGCCTGCATGTTTCCACGTATTCCTATAATTTACGTGCAAGTTCTACAACACCTTGCACCAAGGTCCGACCTCCATCGAGCCAATACACATAGAGTCGAGCCTTTTTGATTTTTGTGCGCATGAGAGACATTTCACACACACTTCTTTGAGGCTCATCCGCCATGTCTGAGTAATGCCGACACTTGTGCGAATCGTCGCACCGTGCATAACACAATTGCTACTTCCTTCGGTCATCGCCCATCTCCGTCCCCATCCGATCAGCCACTAAGTTACGTAGTGTCGAGTCTCACCCGCATGTAACACATTATCTTTAGCCAACATCGAGCACATATCCGAACCTTGCCACAAATGCCCACAAGCTCAAGCCAATCATACGACCAAGCTAAACCGAAGCCAACATTTGACAAGCCCTCGAAGAAAAACCTTTAGTTTGCCCGCAATGTTCTCGCCTGCTAACGGACAGGGTCGACTCAACTCAGATTAGGTTAGATGAATGGGCCGACCCGTGACCCATTCCCATGACATACCTCGTTGAGTCCCAACATGCGTCACGAGTCATGGCCGACACCCTCGGGTCACCATAGGGCTGGGGCTTCACAGACCTTTCCTCCTATATAATAGGTCTTAGAAAAATATGCAAAGACCCATCAGTAGACACTGTTTATCTGTACAGGCACACATGTGCCTCCTCAGCTTTTCAATGTCCAGCTTCCTGCAAAACAAGACAAAGGCACATACAAGGATATCTCTTGACAATGATTGAACACAAATGCCTAGAAACCTATAATGTGTGTCATTCTTCCTTGTCTCGTACGATATCGCACCATGCTAACACCGTTTACCTCGTAGACTAGCCGCCTGCCGAGTCGCCGTGTCAAGGGTGTAACAAACCTCCCCAACCAGAAGAAGCCAACGTCCTCATTGGAACCGCAATCATCTTCCGCGCCACGAACATGTTCACAGTCCGACTTAAATGTTTTTGAATTGCCTTAGCTTGCCTTTTTGACTCTGACCTAGCTCATCTTAAACATAATGAACCTCCAACATCGTAGACCGTCACGAACCAAAAATCACCAAAGCAAATCGTGTCTGAAATTAGCTCCAACTTCATCAAGTCATCCGCACTGAAATCAGCATCTCTGTCACCTATTTTTCATAATCCGACTAAGGTACTACTTAGTCACAATTACAACAGCGTTTGCATCGGACATCCCACGAATGCTATGTTCAAATGTAAAATCACTAACCCTCTTAGTAAAATTACAACAATTGGCCTTAACGTATAGCTGGAGTCTAACAACTATTTACAAGTTGAAAACCAGCCGCACATAGATCAATAGACGGAAAATAATGACCCCTCTGGAACGTACAAGGGTTGCAATGCCTCGCACATTTTTAAAAGACTACAAAAATGCGCATCGTTTTGGCTACATCCGATAACGGGACTTCAACGTTGACATCTACTCAAATATCCGGACGGTCAGCCGCTGAAACTCGTGGTCTCTTTCCAGCAACTGAAGAACACCACCTTGGCTAAACGGGACTTTGCCACCATCCACACGTCATCTTTACCAAACCAAGTCCGACCTTGTATATACTCCACACAAGTATATCCCACCATTTTCATCAAAAAACAACAACAAGTAGGGAACGACAATATTCCGCAACATAAATGAACAATAAGAAAATAATCCTTATTCAAGACATACTCGTCTAAGTCTGTCGAACGTCACGCCCTACAACGAGCCACAAGTCATCGAGTGATCATCTCATAACTTGATCTCCGACACCGCGCCTTAGATATACATCTGAACCGGTTTAACTCACTTGATACTAGAGGCGGATGCATTGTGGGGCCTGGGTGGCACCGGCCCCACCAATTTTTTTTTAAATTTTTCATAGGTATATATATATATATATATATATATATATATATAATATATATATATATATACATATATATTTTATATATATATATTATGCTCCACCAAATTTAAAATGAAGAAAGTATGTATATTGGCCCAACAAGAAGAGAAATGAAATATAAATATTGGCCAAGGAATAATATATAAGGCCCAAACCCAAGCCCTTTTATTAACCAATTTTGTTCCCACTCCTCAAATATACAAACAGAGGGGAAAAATAAAATAAAGAAAAGAAGAAAACAGTAGATACGGACAAACAGAGAAGGAAAAAAAATAAAGAAAAGAAGAGGAAGGTCGGCAGTTGGGACAAAAAAAGCCAAAAAAAAGAAAAAAAGAAGGGGCAGTGGAATATTTGATTGAAGGCTGCAACACTGGACTCCATCTTTTCCCTTGTTGATAAAATCAAGTAGCAAATTAGAAGGTAAATATTCTATTTAAATCTTGAAATTTCTAATATAAGATTTGGATTTTTATTTATTTTTTTGTTATTTGAAAACCTAAATTTTCTAATTCAATTTTTCTAAGTAATCTTTTAGTTAGCTTAGATTAAATGAAATATGTTATTGTTTGAGTTTTATTTTAATTTATGATTATATTATTGGTGATTATTTGATTTTTAGGGAAATAATTTAATTCTTATCTATCAATATCTTTATTTTTAATATATATATGAATTGGTTTATTTCAATTTTTTTATTGAGTATCGTATTTCTTAAAAAATGTAGAATGAAGAGAATGAATGAGAGGGATATTTCAACTTTTTTCTCAAAAAAAGTACACAAAGAACGCGGAGATGCCTCTAGTGCAAACCCTCCATCACATGAGCCTAGTTCAAATCCTATGAAACAAGCCCCAAATGATGAAGGAAGATTAACCGCAATGGATTTTAAAAACCTTCCTCAAGACCCGGGAAAGAGAAAAAAGATCGTTGAGTTTCATCCAAATGATGTGGATATAGTTAGGAGGGAGTATATATTATAAGAAAACCTTGTCAACCCGAAAATTATAACTTTCCTCAAAGTCCTCTTGGGAAAAAAAATGCAAAAATCTAACCTTAAATGGTCTGGAAATTATAAATCTTGGCTTGAGTATAGTGTTGAAAAGGATGCAGTCTTTTGTTTTCCATGATATTTATTCAAAAATGAAAATTCAGCTGGAGGGGATGCTTTCGTTGTTGGGGGATTTAGAGCCTGGAACAAAACAGAAGCATATGATAAACATGTTGGTGGCATTAAGAGTGCTCATAATAAAGCTGTAGGAAATTTAAATGATTTTAAAAATCAAAATGGTTCTATTTTATCTAGTATCTCGAAGCAATCCGAGGAAGTTAAGATTCAGTATCGCAAGCGATTAGAGGCTTCTATTAAATGCTTGAGGTGGGTTTTACTTCAAGGGTTGCCCACTCGTGGTCATGATGAAAGTGAGACTTCATTCAATTGGGGTAATTTTCTTGAACTTCTGAAATTCTATGCAATGGATAATCTCGATATTCAAAGTGTTGTTTTGAAAAATGCACCGGTAATTGTCAAATGATAGCTCCTTCAATTCAAATGGAAATTGTCAATTGTTGTGTAAAAGAGACAACTAAAGCAATCATTGATGAACTTGGTGATGATTTTTTTTTTTTTTGCTATTCTTGCTGATGAATCTGCAGATGTATCTGATAAAGAACAAATGGCTCTTTGTTTACGATATATTAATAAAAAAGGCGAGGTAATAGAGCGATTTCGTGGTATTGTTCATGTCGGTAATACAACTTCTTTGACACTTAAAGCTGCATTTGAGTCACTACTTATGGAGCACTCTTTAAGTCTTTCTAAAGTTCGGGGTCAAGGTTATGATGGTGCTAGTAATAGCAAGGTGCAATTAATGGCCTCAAAACTTTAATCATGAGTGAATCTCAATCTGCATATTATGTTCATTGTTTTGCTCATCAACTTCAATTGACACTTGTTGCTGTTGCTAAAAAAAATGTTGATTGTGGTTGGTTATTTGTTGATGTACTTGGACCTTTGTTGAATTTCGTGGGTGGTTCACCTAAGAGGGAAGAATTCCTCCGACAACGACAAGCCGAACGTGTTATAGAGGCACTATCTCTAGGTCAACTTGAATCGGGAATCGGTTTGAATAAGGAGATTAGCCTAAGTAGGCCCGGTGACACTCGTTGGGGATATCACTTTAGAATTATTCTGAATGTGATTAATTTGTACCCCATAATTCTTGAGTCGCTTGATGCCATTGGAGATTTTTCGGATAGTGTTGACAAGAATAAAGCCGAGTCATTAACACACATGTTGATGTCTTTTGATTTTATTTTTCTAGCACATTTGATGGTGAGTATATTTGGAATAACAAATGAGTTGAACATGGCCTTACAAAAAAGTGATCAAGATATTGTGAATGCTATGACAATGGTTGATGTGACTAAGAGGAATTTACAAAATATGAGAGAGAATGGATGGGATTCTCAAATGAATAAAGTTACTTCATTTATGATGAAGTATGACATTAATATTCTTAACATGGAGGAAAATTATGTTGTCCCGGGAAGACGGAAATTTCGTGGTGGTATGCCGCAAGTGAAAAATCTTCATCATTTTCGAGTTGAAGTTTTTTTAAGTGTCATTGATCTACAATTGAAAGAACTTGAAAATCGATTTTGTGAGGTAAGTAAAGAATTACTTATTTGTATGTCTTGTTTTAGTCCCGCAAATCGATTTTCTTCATTTGACATAACAAAATTGATTCGACTTGCCGAGTTCTATCCTTGTGAATTTCCAAGTGTTGATTTGTTATTTTTTGAACATTCACTTCGTAACTTCATTGTTGATATTCGAAATGATGAGAGGTTTTTTGAGGTGAAGAATCTTAATGAGCTTTCTATGAAACTTGTGGAGACAGAAAAGCATGAAACTCATCCAAAAGTGTATTTGCTCTTGAAATTAGTGCTGCTTCTCCCCGTGGCGATGAAAAGTGTTGAAAGAGTATTTTCTGGAATGATGTATGTGAAGAATAAATTGCGTAATAATATGGGAGATCAATTATTGAATGATTGTTTGGTTACGTATTTAGAGAAGGATTTGTTTTTGAATATTAGTATTGATGTTATTATAAGTCGATTTCAAAATATGAGAACTCGACGAGAACAAGTGTTGTAGTTTTTTTTTCCCAACTTTTATGACTTATTATGTAATGTAGTAAATTTTAGTATAATTTTAAGAACTTTTTATTTTTTTCCCATCGTGTATATTATTGTGTTATTTGTATCGTTGACTCGGTGCCCCACCAAAATAAATTTTCTGTATCCGCCTCTACTTGACACAAACAAGCTTTCAGCTTCCAAGGATCTCTTAATGTTCGGGACACATCTTGGCCATCAACCCGTACCAAACTACCCCACGACTACGTGCACTCAACGCCGCAACCTTGGTGCCATCGTAGCAGCACCATCTATGTCGATGCTCCTTATACGCAAGCATCAACATGAGTCTGGAATACACGATGATGAAGAGTATTCGGTGTTAACCGACCTACCATCTGTAGCAACAAATCAAAGCGCCAAACTACCATCTATCCACTCCGAACTTCGAATTTAATAATGCCCTCAAGGAGCACCGTCTTCGCCTCGCAACAATTGCCAACGAAACTGCCTGCCACGGAATAGTACTTCCGACGCACGAAATAACAACCTAAACGTTCATCAATTCCAAAACCCATTCACGCCTCATGCCCATCACAAAAAGTCACAGAGATCAAATACAATCTCCATTTTCCCATGATCTGGAATCACCACCAAGCATGACGCCGGCCAGCAACATAATGTTCTAGCCATGGAGACGTCTCCTCATCCGCCGGCATGTGAAGCAATAATCAATTCATGCCCACAAGGAAACGAGTACAATCTTCATAAAATCCTTTTCATTGACAGAGCCATTATATTGACTACTAATGAACCAACCAAGATCTCACACCGGATTAACGATCCAAACTACAACAAACTTACTCAATTGAAAGAGTCATAATATCGATTGCCTTAGGAATCAACCTTCAACTATCTCGGTCCACCCACTCCATATACGTTTGGCATTTTAACATAGCCAAACAAAAAGTACACACATTGGATCAAACCAACTGAACCAACATCAAGGCAACAATATCATATCCACGGCACTTATTAGAAATGAAACATTCATGGTCGACAATAATACGTACCTTTTTCGTACCTATCCGATCCCTGCCTCTATGCACAAGGACCTTCGCAGCATGTTCTCGCAAGAACTCCATCAATATTCGCCATCGCATAAGCGTCTCGACTCGCTGCATGAAGTTCTGATCATCAACGGCAATGGAACTTTCGATTCCGATAAAGTAAATAGGGCTCTGATACCATTTGTCACACGGTCAAATTTTACGCCTATATTTTTCGCATCAATCGTCGGCCATGTGCGGCCTGATTGCCACTCAACAACCAGTCATCCTACTTTCTCCCTCGCCAACAATCGTGTTTGCCTCGCCGACCACTCGTGTTAAGGGAGGATTCAAGTTATCTCGTCGTATGCACAATTACACAAGCGGAAGACTTAACACATGCACATGACAAGCACACACGATATTACGGGGACAAAACTCTAATCTTATATACTATACCTCGTGTTCATATACATAGAAAGGCCTTGGCCGGCAACTCAAATCACAAAACGCCGAGCCAAGCCTAATGATCTGCCTAACAAAATCGGATGACAGCCCCATCCGCTAATCAAATCGGCCACGGTTGCACACCGCCGCCCAGGTATCCGGAGCCACCATCGAGAAGCCCTACCAAAATCCATCATCTTCGAATCATGGCCACACCCTCATGCTTCTCCTCCACCGATGACCATTCAACCACGCATCGTCCGTTGTGGCCGATAACCACAAGGTAACCGCCACCTGAATGGGAGCACCGCCCTCAAACCCTCGTATGCGTCTGAGTATCGAACTCTAATCACTTTTACTTGTGAAGGCCACGTGCCTTATGTATACAGTAGGGACATAACCGCCAAGGAAAATGCCCACATTGACTAGATCAAGACGTGTGTCCTAACCCTAGTACAATTAACACCAAGATAACCGTCGCTTGATTTGGTCAAGGGAGCAGCCTTAACCCTAATATGGGAACCGCCTGGTAACTGCCATTTTCGTGGATTTTCATTGTCGGGTCACGACCCGATCGCCACCCGTCGAACTAATGAGAATAACCGTCATGATCAGCTACTCCGCATTTAGCTACACGTGTCAACCGACACTCCCGCATCATGCTTGCATGTTTCCACATCTTCCCATAATCTACGTGCAAGTGCTACAACACCTTGCACCAAGGTCTGACCTCCATTGAGCCAATGCACATAAAGTCAAGCATTTCTGATTTTTGTGCGCATGAGAGACACCTCGCGCACACTTCTTCGAACCTCATCCGCCATGTCTGAGTAACGCCGACACTTGTGTGAATCACCGCACCGTGCCTAGCACAATTGCTACTTCCTTCGGTCATCGCCCATCTCCGTCCGCATCTGCTCGGCCACTAAGTTACCTAGTGTTGAGTCTCGCCCGCATGTAACACATTGTCTTTAGCCAATATTGAACACATGTTCGAACCTTTCCCACAAATGCCCACAAGTTCAAGCCAATCATGCGGTTAAGCTAAACCAAAGCCAATGTCCGACAAGCCCTCGAAGAAACACCTTTAGTCCACCCGCAACATTCTCGCCTGCTAACGGAGAGGGTCGACCCAACCTGGATTGGGTGGATGCATGGGTCGACCCGTGACCCATTCCCATGACATACCTCGCCGAGTCCCAACATGCCTCGCGAGTCATGGCCGACACCCTCGAGTCACCATAGGGCCGGGGCTTCACAGACCTTCCCCCGATATAAAAGGCCTTAGAAAAATATGCAAAGACCCATAAATAGACACTGTTTATTTGTACAGGTACACGTGTGCCTCCTCAACGTTTCAATGTCCAGCTTCCTGCAAAACAAGACAAAGGCACGTACAATGATATCTCTCGACAATGATCGAACATAAATGCCTAAAAACCTCTAATGTGTGTCGTTTTCTCTTGTCTCGTACGATATCGCACCATGCCGACACCGTTTACCTCTCAGACTAGCCGCCTATTGGTCGATGTGTCAAGGGTGTAACAGTAGGAGACATAAGCTTTTCATCCCGTCCATAGAACTGCGAAACCATAGAAAAGATGAACAATGCACAAAGTGACGACCAAGATCTGAGACGCTCTACCAAGAAGGCGAGTTGTTTGGTCGTAGGCGAGCTACAAAGTAAAAACCCTAGAAATCTAAAAAGACTGGCCCCAGGGATAAGACATGGTTGACATCATGATTGTAAGAAAGAATTTGTTAGTAAATTGACAACGAATTCGCGTCGGAAAAGAGAAAGCTAGCCGTCAGAGATAAGGAATGCGAGAATAACGTCTTGACACCCAAAGTGAGGTCGCCACAAATAAGAAGGCGACATGTGGCATGGTGTCAATTAAACCTACAACAGCAGGAACTGATATAAATAAGGTCGCAAGGGTTAAATAAAACAACACCTACATTCTTCGGTAATTGGGACGGAGCATCTGACGGTGCATATATGAGGAAAATCTACCTACTTAAAAGGAGAGAGTTAGAGATAGACAAGTGATCTTTAAAAAGGGGAGAACTGTTAAATAAACCGTCTCGAACCTCAGATAATTAATACGAACATCTCTCATTTTATTCAAATGGCCTTTTGGTTTTATGTATATATCCCATTATTTTGCTTATGCGTGTGTTGTTTATTGGTTTGAATTGTTGTCTAATATTTTGATATCAACAGGACCCACAAATACCACCAAAATTTACTTTAAATATTACTATTTCTAAATTATATTTTTATCAATAGAACCCACCGTCTACGATCTTATTAATATTATATTACATAATCAAATTTAAATATTAAAAATAAATCTCACCACTAACAGTTTTCAGATTTTTATAATTAATTAAGATTTTCAAAAATATTCTTCAATCAATTTTCAATTATCGTTTTTGAACTAAAAGTTTGAAATTTGGATGGAAATGTACGTCCCCTTAGAAACACGCCAATTCACTACACCGTGAGATGAATTCACGTGAAGTGTAAACAAATATTACCTCTCGACAACCGCAATTTATGGTGAGGTCATGTGTTATAACACTTCAGGTGATAACATCATATATTACACCAAAGTTCTATAGTTTATGAACAATAAAATCGTACGTATTTCAATTTTCTAATCTAATCGCATTAATATAACCAAACAAATTCTATTAGTCATACCATATTGTACGTATGGAAATACTCAAAATCCACCAAAAGATATATAAATGCCATATATGTAAAAAACATCTGTCGGGCAGTACCAATGCCGTTTGGAGTGTAAATGCCAGAGAAAAATGTTAAATTATTTGGGACCTCCTTGTAGATCGAGGTTGCGAAAATTGTTAGGCGGTGTTGGACCAATGCCTAGAAATCATTTTTTTCATTTACAATTTTTTGACCGATTTTTGTTTTCCTAGGTCGTTTAGTCTAACGTTTTTGCTTGGACTGCCTAAGCGACCCGACTCGCCTACCCCAATCTTTCGGAAGAATCGACTGGCCGTCTAAACCCGACTCGGCTACCCCAATCTTTTGGAAGAATCGAATTTTCATATCAATTTGGACAAAAATACCTCGACCCAATTTCTACAATAATAAGATTTACTATATATTTTAGATGTCTTATATTATTATTTTAAAAATCTCTTTCTACATCGTTTATTTCATGAATTCTATGATGTCTCATTAGTCACCATAAGAATAAGACATCTTATGGTGACTAATGAGACATCATGAAATAAATGATGTAGGAAGAGATTTTTAAAATAGAAATATAAGACATCTAGAACATATTGATATGGTGGTGCCAAATATTGGTACGACACAAGGAGCGAATGCATCGAAAGAGATTATAACTAATTATTTATTAAAAGTGAACTAATTAAGATAGTAACTATTCATAGTAATGTCCATTACAAATTAAAATATTATTGTCGTAAACTCAACACCTTAAAAATATTTTAAGATTTATTATTAATAAATTTAATTACATCATTATATTTTAAATGTGCAATAACTTATTTATAAGGGTAAATACTTGTGTTAGGCTAGATTAACAGGTCATGACCCGTTAGTCCATCTGACCCGATACTATAATATATTAGTTTTTGTATCGTGATATATTGGTTTTTGTAATGTAAAGTATTAGTTTTTCAAAATTCTCTGACCCGTGCTATGATCTATTGGTTTTTGTACTGTAATATTTTTGTACTATGATGTATTGATTTTTTATTATAATGTATTGATTTTTGCACTATAATGTATTGATATGAAATTTTAGCCTAACGGATGATACTTTAGTTCGGTCTAACAAAAGTGTTACCCATTTATAAGACTTCACTCTTCCCTTTCAAATAAAGCAAGGAAACGAAAACGAAACACTTGCTTCAGAAGAGAGAGGGATCATTCAAGAAAAAAAAAATAAGAAGAAAGAAACACCAAGTTGTAACAAAGCGAGTAAAAAGGGAAGGGGAAAGAAAAAAAAATGGAAGAAGGAAAAGGTGTAACAAAGGTAATGGATGGAGTTATTCCACCGTGAATCTAGGTGCATCTTGCAAAATGTATGTTTTGAAACAAATACAAAAGTAATGGATGGAGTTATTATACCGTAGACCTGAGTGTATCTTATAGAGTGTACCAATTAATTTAATTTATTATCACATATAAATTTAATATATCAGCACATCTAATTAATTGGTACATATCATTACATATAATTGATATCTTAAATCTAAAATCTAAAATATTAAAATGAAAAAATAAACCCTAAAAATAGAAAACTAAACATTAAAATTGAAAACTAAACCCTAAAATGAAAAAAATATATTCTAAACCATAAATTCCTGTCATATATCATCACATATAACTGATATATATCATTTCATATAAGTGGTACGTTGATAGATTTTTGTCGACATCCTATAATGGAAAACTAAACCCTTAAAATTGAACTTAAACCCTTAAAATGAGAACTACACTCTAAATTCTAATTTTTTGTCATATATCATCATATAATTAGTATATATCATCACATATAACTGATATATATATCATCACATATAATTTGATAATAAATTTTTTTCGTAAAGTGCAACTAGCAAGATGCACCCAAAGGAACCATTCCCAGGTGAGTATCGTGGAAAAGTACCTTGCATGATGAAACAACCACGTAAACAAAATGAGATCCGTCTATGTATATTATTACTTGATTGGTCAATTTGGTGAGAGTTTCAGTTAACTGACCAATCAAGTATTACCACGTTATATTTGGCATTAGCGCCATAGATTCTTGCCCTTTATCCAATTCATGCGTTAAATTCTCTTAAGACACTTATATTTACTTTTCTTTTTCTTTGAATTGAGCATCGTATAATCCTGTCAAAATTCGGTAAATGATACAGTACACCAGGATGCACCTAACATGATGCATTTATATATGATATATCTATATATTAATATATATTTATTTTTATGTGATATATATCTATCTTTCAATATAATATATCTAATAGTTTTAATTGATGTACTTGTATATGTATGTACATTTATATGTTACTGAATGTATTAGTATATTGATGTATATTTTTATAATATGTATCTTGTAATTTTAATTAATATATCTATATAGTGATATATATTTATATGCTATCTAATGTCTCTGTATTGTATGTACATTTATTTGTTAAGTGACGTACCTGTCAATAAAGTGCACCTTACTCATAGTGCACTGTGATGGACGATACAACGATTTTGACCACTTCGGCACTAGGCAGGTGAGTTCAATACTAACATTAAAAGACAACATAAACAAATATAATTTCAAACAAGGTCCCAAGGGTATAAAGTTATGTGGAAGTGGAGGGAAAGGAGAGTATAGAGCTAAATAGGATCTCAATTTCAATTGCAAGAGATAGTTTATATCTGCAACCCCTGATATGGGATAGACAAAGGCAAAAAAAATAAATCATAACACAACATAAGGTTATCCAAATTTCTTATACTTTATGGAGATGAAAAGGAAAGGAAAGGAATGAATGAAAATAAAAGAAGGAAAAGAAAACGCGCACACAATAAAGAAAGAAACAAAGAAAGAATTATAATAATGAGAAAAAAAAAAAAAAAAGCACAATGTAACCATTAGTGGAAGAGAGACTTAAATAGAAGAAAAAAGAAACTGTTTCCATAAGAACTATTATAACATCATAAACACTTCATGTTCATTTACTCATGCAAATGGAAACAAGTCATCAACAATAAGTCAATAATCTTATGAGTCTCTCCTCGCTCTTTGACAATACATATCCACACAAATTATGGAATGGGCAGCTGTCTACACACTATACATGTATGTAATCTTAATGTACATTACATTTGCATAACAATGCAGGGTGCCAAACTGCAAAAGAAGTATAGACAATAGAATTACATTCCCGTTTTGTATTCACACCTCATCCATACCCAAAATGCCCATCACTGAAAGCATTTCCTAGTTAGAGACCGTTTAGTGATTATATCCGAGTTTCCCGGGCCGAATCACTTTTTATCCATGGTTACACCAACAACAACGTTGCTTACCTATATTTTTCAGAAATAAAGGTTGAAATAGAAAGAAAAAAGATTAATAAAAGAGACGGCGTAAATAAGAAACCTACCAATTTCCCACTCTTGTCGACGGACATAGGGTTTTCTACGACAACAGTTTGGCTCTGCAAATTGGGTAATGCCTGTTTTAAACAATAAAAAAAAGAAAAAAGGAAAAAAAAGGAAAATGAAAGAAATACATCATTTTCACAATGCATGGGGTCATATATCAGACACTTACAGCTGAACTTGAGGGCGTTGATGCTGCTGAGGGTGGTCCGGCTGGCCGATGCATGGGTATGGGGACCCTAACATTTCCCATCTGTCAATGTGAAGCGATGAGATAAAAATATAATAACGAAAATGGAATGACAATAAGTGGTTCGGCAATATGACCGGAAACGAGTGCTTGCATAAATAAGAAAATCGAAGGATTGATTAGATACATTTAGGCTCCGTTTGGAAGAGTATTTCTGGGGTTAAAAAGTCTTTGAGTCGTATTTTAATAAGCTTTTTGAATAGTAGAATTCTTGTTTATGTGAGTTTTATAGGGTTTTGTTATTGTAGCATGACAGATCTTTTTTTTTTAACACACTCAAAACTTCGAATCACCACAATCTTTTCGTTTCTTATCCAGTTTAGATGTTACTGTAGCATGTCAAATCATGCCTTTTTTTAATACTCGAAATAATCGCCATAACTTTTTCGTTTCTTATCTTTAGATGAATAATATATCAAATTAATCCTCCCCGAGATCTACAATTTGATCCAAATTGCACATATAAAAATAAAAGTACATATTCAAAAAGTTAATTGATAAATATTGTATTTTTTTAAAGATTTTAATTGAATAGGTGAATAGGGGTCCCTTAAGACCTCTTCCAAACAGAGCCTTAAACAAACAATATTTTTTAATATGCCTCAAACATTCTATGACAAATATATAAATATAGTAATATACTTACATTTACATTTGTGATATACTGACAAACAGCACATTTGACGGACGGAGCACCATAAGGGTACATGAGTGTTGTGTGACAGTTTCCACAATTGATGTGAGCGACATTAGGAGCTAACAAACAAGACAACAAAAATGTTGAATACATGAGTAGAGTTTGAGAGTTCATAAATTCAGATATATGAAAGTTCATCAAAGAAAAAATAACTTCGAGATAATCAAAATACTAACAAGTACTAATATTTTACACATTTATTAGATAATGTCGATACAACCCCTGAGAACTGTAGATTTTTCAAACATTTATAATATCATTTTCTTTTAATACCTGGAACAAGGTTTACTGTGTGACAACAGGAGCATCTAACACTCGTAGCACCACGAGTATACATCAATAATGTACGGCAACCTCCACAAATCAGTTGCGCCATTTCCATCCCTGAACTCGAACCAGGTTTAAGTTGAATAAAAACTGAAATTCAATATTTAGACATAACATATTAATATATATATTTCTACATATCCATGCGTCAGTGAGACTTAATAGCAATTGTGAAACAATTATTAAATCACAAGATCTCAACACACTGGAAATGTAAACCCAACATCGTTTTGAATATCAGTCATATGTTGATGGTATTTCTGGCATGTTGCTTCTTCTGTTAGTTCGATACACAATTTTGTATCTCACTTACACAGTTGGCACGTTTTAGCGGTTTTCATTCCATTTCACTATAAACTGCTACATTCAATATCAGAACTTATATGTAGGTTCACGAACCAGAAATACTCAAAGCGAAGAAAAGTAGCAAATTAATATTATTAATTAGAGAAACAGAACAAGAACACAAGGCTCTCCAGGGTAAATCCCACCCAGCTTATAGCCGCCAAAATACTCAATCCAAAGATAACCCTAATAAATTACAATAACCTACTTAAATAAAATTATAACACTAAACATTACCCTACGGGCCTAAAGCCCACTATTACTTAAATAAAAGATAAATAAACTTTATGATTAACATTAAAATGAAACAACGTTCCGAGAGCTTTCTGCTTATAAAATCGATGCGTAACAGGTCATTTCAGAACCAAGATTGCAAATGGATAGAGGTATTTGGGTTTGACGGAAAGATTTCAAATAACTCTATATAAGATGGATGGCTCGCAAACTAACTCAAAATATGAGATCAAGGATCTGTTGTATTGATTCATAGAATTATTCAAATGAGCTTAATGGATTTGTTATTATAAATAAGTATCTTTAACTACAATCCATCAAACAAATGGAGATTAAATGTCTTTTGTGTGTGAGTGGGTATGTTAGAGATTAGTCGTTGGTTGTTGCTATTGCTATTTTGCCCGATTTAATTCAATTTACTATTAGTTTGGTTAGGTCAAGTTTTAATGGTTAATGATATGGGCCTGAGCCCATTAGTAGTAGTTGGGTTATTTTACTATTTAAGTCTGCCTTCTTATTCGTAGAGAAAACTTCAAATTATCGGCTTTAAGCTTAGGTAGGAGGTTATCCCGAGGAGAGCGCAAGTTTTTGTTCAGCAAATGACTTGTTAATTAAAATGATTTTGAATCTCTTACCAGGGTAATTTTTGAAAACCGAACAAGAATAGCGAGCTCACGGTACAAGTGGCTAACTTTCTGTGTGCAAAATAATAAGGCTAAGATCACCTAGCACTAGTTTAATGTTTCAAAAAGCAAACTGGTTACCTTTTTGGTGGGATGTGGTTGACCGAAAGGCCTTGGAAGATGCTCATACTAGATTAAACCATGGGTGTGAGTGTGACAACTTGAATCACATGAGATGCAAATAAAGTGGACAAGGCATTCTATAGTCTGACTCACGCTAATAGATCTCCAACTATCAATCTATTCAAAAAGAAAAAAGGGAATTATTAACCCAACATTCTCCTAACACATATCCAATATATTTGTAGGAATTACATCATCATTGCATTGTAAAAATAAGAGACTTTGAAAAACATTATCCACACATAAGTAACCCAACATTCTCTTAAACATATATCTAATATAAAAATAAGAAGATTTTGACAACTTTGAAGTGGTTGAGAATCATTGTAGCCCAGAATCAATTTACACATTTCTTTCAGTTTCCTGCCCTCACAAATAATGTAATTACATTAAGTTAGTGTCACATTAGAAAACAATATAACAATTAATATAACTGCAACATAATCCCTTTATGCAAATTTGGATGTTAACTAGGTCACTTACTATTGTATTGTGACCACAATATAGTAGTGCCAGACACACACAATATCTTCTTTAAATATAAATCCATTGTCGTCATTTCACCCGATACGTTCATTAGTTCAAAATATTCTTCACCATCCCATATTTCATACCAATCAACAAACATATAAGGTTCGCAATTTCAAACTGTAGCTGACGAATTTCAACACCACCTAGACCGCTACCTCGACCTCCACGCATGTGATGAGGTTGTTTAAGTTGTTAGCGCACACCATGTTGAACAACTTGAACAACCTCCGCAAGTTCGTGGAAGTCAAGGTAGCGGTCGCATTCGAGGAGGTGTTGGTGAGCTTGAGCATGAAATCGCAACCCATGTATGTCAGAGTATGTATTACGGGATGTTAAAGAATATTTCGAACTAATGAAGATATGGGTAAAACGTGGACAAATAGAAGTTGTGGATTTTTATCGGTAGAAAATATTGTGTGTGCAGCCACTACAATGTTGTGGTGACAAATCACTAGTAAGTAATCTCGACCTATCCGAATTTTCATAAAAGGATTATGTAAATTGTTGTATTGTTTTCTTACAAAAAACAACTAAATGGATTTTTACTTTCTTTGTGAGTGCAGGAAACTAGACGAAATGGGAAAATTCAATGTTGGGCTGGAATAGGTGTCAATCATTTCAAAGTCTGCGTGCTTTTATGATGCATATATGTTAGGGAGAATGTGAGGTTACCAATGTTGATAATTTTATTCAAAATCTTCATACTTTTATCATGCATCAGTGATGTAATTCCTACAAATATATTGAATATATGTCGGGTAAATGGTTTACTTATATTTGGATGATTTTATTTTAAACATTAAACAAACCAACGAAAACTATAACATCACCAAGAAAATACAAAGACCATAGAACAACTTGTTTAAATTCTAACGCACCACATGAATGAAAGACTCACAGAGAGTGAGTGGTGTGAGGATTAAAATTATAAATCTTCTTCCTTCTTGTTCTAAAGAAAATGTACAACTCGCTCCTTAATACACTAAACATATGGGCCAAAGTTAAACAAACACTCTCACTTGAGAGCTGTTACACATTAGTAGACAATAATACCATAAAACTTTGGTGGCTTCTTTCAGACCATACACCGCGGGTGGACCCCACCCTAGCGCAATGCACCAAACTCTCTTCCATCATAAAAGTTTATCCATTATTGCAGGAAACAACTATCTTGTAGATGGCGAGAGCCTTTTCACTCATCATGAATGCATATATGTACTATGCAGCAATATTTACCATTTGGTTTGGACGTTTTGAGTAGGCGATACACTCCAGCCGCCCAATATAATACAAAGCACATGTCCAATGAATATTTTCCGTACTAGCAAAATATCTTAGTAGCATATAGTAGGGTTCTACTTCATAATCACAGTGGTGACATTAATTACATAATAAAGCATATCCAATTCAATACTTGAACAGAAACCCAAGTCTAAAATCATCACAATGATTATCGTCGTGACACGATTACATTTAGTCCATACCTTCACGAGTCAAAACGAGACCAACAAATTTATACTATCAAAATACAGCATTATCTGATACATTAGTCATCTGGTCCATGACAAATTAGGCCATAACACGTACTTTTTCCTCTTCAACCCCACACCGAAAATCTAAGCATATATATATATATATATATACTATATATATATATATATATATATATATTAAAATTTAAAAAAAATATAGAAAACATATTGCTCCATTTAAAATTTAGAAATATAACCTGGAGGAGGGACATTGGTGATGGTATTACACAAGGCGCCAACACCACCATTTGCTTGCCCCACTCGGGTACATAAGAAGA
>BMAC01000490.1:876638-887890 GCA_014905375.1 Phtheirospermum japonicum
TCATGAAGCTCTGGATGAGGTAAACCGACCTCATTTTGACGAGGTGCTGATAGTTGATTTGGTGGATCCTAACCTTTGGCAATTTGGTGATTCAAAGCCTGTACACTTAATTAGGAGGGGTGTGTAAAGAGGAGGTTACTGAGTATTTAGTTGAGATCGCACCTCTTCCGCTTCTTGATAAAAGCTTTGGATAATAATGTTGGGGTGTTTGCCATTGGAGTTCCCGGAGGATGTGGATATTTCGAGGGTTTGAGTTTACTTGATTTTTGTGAGGATGGTAAAGTTGTGGTGCCGGTTTTGGAAGAGGGTTAAATTATTGAGCGTCACTTCATTCCGCCCAATGCAGTATTGGACGAGATAGTTGAGGAGGAGCCCGATTGCCTTTTTTTAAGCCCGGATATGGGATTTCATGTTTTTGAAAGTTTTGAGGTGATGATCGAAGGAACAAAGGAGCTTGAATTGGTTGAGGTTTTTTTTGTTTGTTCGACTGATTTTCTAGTTCTTCCGGTGACTGAGCATCGCTCCACATTCCGATTAACTTTCAATCTATTCATGGTGATCGACTACTCGCGTTTTCGGCCTCCGAATCTAGTTGCAACCCTCATATGTCGCATCCTAAAACCTACTTATCGTGCCCGCATTGGTGATTATCATCGCTCGTTCTTACTCTTGGAGAACACTAAGGCGTGGCACAACCGTCACTTATTTTTGGATCTTGGATAGCATCGCTCGTATAAGTTGTCGAGCTATGGACGTTAAACAAGCGCTTCTTGGGAGGCAACCCGAGCTTTTTCGTATCCTTTTGCAATTTCTGTATATTTTTCTCTCTATTTGTTTCCTTGTTTTTATTTTTATTGTGTTTTTATTCGTTGATTAGAACAGTTAGAGGATATCTCGCTGAAGAACATTGATCAGTTGAGCAAAAGCGAAGCACAACAGGCATCCGTTGATCGACGGCAAGTGTCGATGCCACATTTCTACCGGCATCGATCGACAGGACAATCAATGACTCATCGACGAACTCTCTTTTTCAATCGTTGACGCCCTGGGTCGACGACCTCTCTGTCCCGACCGTCGATACCTCCGTCGATCGCTGACTCGTTGACGCCGACCCGGATTCAGCCCGTTTCCTGACTTAAAACACGAATTTCCGACCGGCCCCGCCCAGAAATTAAAAGGTCCACGGTTTCCTCCATATAAACCCCTCCATTACCTCATTATTTCACAAAAACACACTCCAAAACCTAAAAATCCTTCTTTCTTCTTGACCTTCCAAACCAACACCAAATTCTTGTAAATCTCCGGCAAGAACTTACTAATTTTTTATGATAATGATTAAGATGCTTCTGTCTTAATTTTCATATATATTTTGGGTAGTATTTTAGTTAGGGGAATATTGCATTTTTTGTCCTATAAGTTGAACCCTTTTAACTTTTATCTTGTAAATATAGGCGGTTCAAAAATTGTCCTGTATCTTTAACATCTTCGCATTTTATGTCCTCTAAATATAGGCAGTTCGAAAATTGTCTTGTATCTTAAAAATCTTCGCAGTTTCTGTCCTCTAAATCTTCGCGTTTATTGCATTAGAGGACATAAGACGCGAAGATTTTTTAAGATACGAGACAATTTTTGAACCGTCTATATCTAGAGGACATAAAACGCGAAGATTTTAAAGATACAGGACAATTTTCGAACCGGCTATATTTACAGGACATAATTTAAAAGTGGTCAAACTTACAGGACAAAAATTACGATTTTTCCTTTCAGTTAGACTTGTTATTAATTTTGGTATAGGTTGGATAGATTGAGCATATCTTCATATTTATGTATCTCCGGCTTATTTTACCATGTTTTGAGTTATGATATTAGAATTCATGTTTATTTCAGGGATTTTGAAGTATTTTGGTCTTGAGATGGATGAGTGTGAGCTTGCGAGTGGAGCTTTAACAAGATTGGGCCTCGATTTGATGTTTTACATCTGACACTGGGTATGCTATCCACACTCGGTTACCAAGTGCCAGCACAAATTCGGGAATTATGAGCCCTCGGCCCATAAAATGAACAGGCCAACTTCCGTGCCTTTAAAAGGAGAGTAGCGGCAGCATCAGAGGGACACGACCAGCAACCCAGTTTTCTTCTTGGGATTTTTTCCCCTTTTCTGAACCTCTTGGATTGACAAACCAAGAGTGTTCTTTATTTTCTTTCTTCTACCTTCCAGTTTCAAACTTTAGTTTCTTAGTTTTAGTAGATCTTAGTTAATTTCTTAGTTTTAGTGGATCTTAGATTGGTTAATTAGTAGATCTTAGTTTAATTTCTCGTTGGAACGATGGTATTCTTCTCCGTTAATTAGTAAGTTTTCAATTTCTCGCTTTTATGATTCAAATTTCTTATTTGCTTAGATTATGAACTTTTATTGCAGTTGGTGATGTTCTTGATACGTAATCTAGTTCTTGCGACTTCTTATAGTTTGATTCTTAGAAACTCATATGATAATCATTATTTTTATTCAAAACTCCATTGATGCCTTCCCCAAGCTTTTCACAGTTAATCATGTTCTTGGTTGTTTTGAGATTGTATTGTTGGATTGCTTGATGATTGTTGGCTAGAATTCATGGGTCTAGTGCCTAGAATCATTTAGAACCATTAATTTGATTGTTGGGTGTTTAATCTACAAGTTGGGATTGGCAACCCTAGCTTGTAGGTTAAGTGTTCGATGAAATGCTTATTGATCGTGGAGATGATTCTAGAGCCTAGACCACCATTTTCTTAGTCTTTTCAAGGTTTTTGATTGCATTGCTCGTACTAAAATCTTTCAAACCAAAACTCGACCGTGTGTTTAAATAAGCTTTTTTGTTAATTTCTTGTTCGTAAAATTAAACACTAAAAGAACTTACGATTAGTTTTCCTCGAGAGATTCGACTCGAGTCAACTTACCAACCTACAAGTGACCTCGTAATCTTGTGAGCGAACTTTTAAGCTTGACAAACTTATTTGTAAAAGTAAGTACGGAAAGTTCGATTCAGATAACAACTTCAAACTTCCCATAATCCCTGAAAATCATCAACATAAATCTACCAATTCCTCAATTTTTCTCCAATTTCACGAACAAAGGGGAGGGGGAGTTATAATTCCAATACCAAGTCCATTTTCAAGCTTATTTATTGAGGTAATTCACTTAGACCGTTCGTTGGGGTCTCATTATTCTTTGATTGTTGAGTTTGGGGTGCTTGGGATTCAAGATATCTTATAATTCTATCCTTGTAAAACACGCATGCCACGTGTTCAATGAAATTCCTTGAAGTGCCCAAACTTGAAATTTTCCACCTTTTCAAACTCTTTTCGATCCAAATTCGAAACCATGTCTCGGGCGGGCAAAAGGAAAGACATCTCGGGCAAATACGGTGCCCCGTTTTTGATATATGAAAAGGATGAGGGCAAGACTTTCACGACAATTAACGATTGGGAACTTGCATCCCACCGAGTCATCGACCTCAACGACATCGAGGCAAAGGCCGAGGAAGGGTCAGAACACCATGCCAACATCCTTCAATACATCCAAACACTTCATTTCCCAATTCGCACGGATGGACTTGATCAGTTTTCGCGAGCTCATGCTCGAATTATTCTCTACGTTGAAAGTGTATGCCGATAATACATTCTGATGCCATTTGGGCAGCAATGACATTAAGGTGGGCGATCATGAGTTTGAAAGAATATTCGGGTTATCGAGCGCGGGTGTCCACCTGATCCCCAAAGATAAAGAACTCGATGAGGGTCGCTTTTGGGCTGACATTGCAAGTGTGCTATCGAGAAAATGCACCCAGTATCCTTGTACGAGTATTCACGATGATGCCATGTACGTCACCTATAAGATCTTAACACATGTGGTTTTGTGCAAGCAGGAGGTCACAAACGTGATAAAGCCGAAACTTTTCGTGCTTCAATGCTTGCTCAACGGGCACCGACCTTGGATTTATCCTCTGATTTTGAACGGCCTCCACAATATTTTGGAGAAAAATACGAGGAGAAAATACGCACACCTCTCATTCACCCCGTACATCACCAGTCTCGCTCGTCACTTCGGGTATGACCCGGCCAAAAATGGTTTTGTGCCTCTCGGGACCTTGAATCTCTCATTGACGCGCGTCCCGGTACCTCGAGCGCAAACAACTGATGGATCCTCATCATGACCCACCGACAATCTTGATGAGGCAGCTCCTCAAACAAATTCAGGCTCGAGACCCGATTGGAATCGGTTCTTCAAGGAGAATCGGGCATTCCAGACGAATATGTTTGAGAAGCTTCAGTTGATGGACAAGAAAATCTACACTAATCATGTAGGTATTCAACGAAGCCTTCGGAAGATCAAATATCGCCTCTCTCGCCTTGAAGAGCATTTCAACGAAGCCTCCCCGTCTCAAGAGACCGAGTTTCAGCCAGAGATGGACGTCGACGATGATTCCTCCAATGAGTTCTAATAATAATGTAAAACAAAAATTCATAAAATCCAGGAATCCAAAAAACTAATTTAGTTTGCTATTTATTTATTTTTATTTGTTTGTTTCGCAGTTTGTTAATCAAGACGATCTACATCACGTGATTCAAGATGATGGGATGATTGCATAGTTCTATTTGGAGCAGCTCGACTATTTAGTCTTCAGGGACGTTTTTCTTATTCCTTTCCTCTTTTGATTTGATTTTTATATACTTATGGCAATTCAGAGATTGACGAATTTTTAGGGAGGGGGAGGATAGTTGAGTAGTGATTTGTATTTTATAATTGTGCAATTTGACTTCGTGGTTTTGTAATAGCTAGTATTTGAATGTGATTAATTGCCATTCCTGCACTTAATTGTGTTTGTCTGGTTTATCCTGTCAAAGTTGACTATGTGTGATTTGAGGTCTTTATCTTTAGCTTGTATAAGTGCATAAAAATTTTCAAAATTATTATTTATATATATTTTAAAATGGTGCTTGGACGCAAATGATTTCGCAAAACCTTAAAGCAACTTCAATTCAAAATCTCTTCACGCTAAAGCCTGTGAGTAGCCTGAGTGTTTATCATCTTTGCATGTACTTGAGTAGGTTCTGTTTTGAGATCTCTTTGAAATCGCAGTGTGTAGTTAGCTTTGAACATGATGATTTGGCATAGAAAATACCCTTATTCCGGCCATATCCATATATATTAGCCACTATAAATTCCAAATGAGCCCTTCATAGCCAAATATCCATTTCGTATAGCCATGAATGTTTATGAGTTAATTCCTACATCATTAATAGCGTGGGGGTAAGAGTTAGTTATTTTTGTTGGTTATGTGTGTTTTTGAATTATGATGAGGGATTTATGAAAAGGTTGTAATAAGTGTTAAGGATCATCATCCTTCACAAAAAAATAAGAAAAAAGAATGAATAAATAGGATGATGAATCTTGTTGAGTTGTTGCCTATGCTTATAAAGGCTTGTGTTTAGAATTGTTGATTTTCTTATGATCCTTATGTTTAAGAAGCAAGAGTTGAGTTTTAAAGAAGAAGTATATCATAAGCTTCTAAATCGTCTGTTTCGCCCTGAAAATTACACCAAGAGCACCTGCTCCTTTCCTGAGAATATCCCGACCAGCTCCAACGAAAATACGTTAGAAAGGACCACCAGGGTTTTTCGGTGGAAACCTCTCCGATGCTTAAGTAAGTTAAGCGTTTTAGATCGAAATAATTAAAATCACTAGAAGAATGCTTAGAAATGTCATACCTCTCTCAGAAACAGAAAACCTGCAAATCTCGGGCCGTTACTCAAGAAGACCTGACCTGGAAGCTTCCTTCCAGAGAACAAATCAGTTTTGTCGCTAAGTTCTCCCAACTCCTGACCTGACCTCTTGAAACCTTATCCAAGGTTTCGAATGAGGTCAGGACAGTTTTTATCAGCTATAGGCTCGTCTTCTACCTTCTTTCCTCTTTCTAAGGTCACCAGTTTAGCTCGTCCCAACTAGGTATGTCCCAACTTGTCCAAGTTGTTTCAACAGTTATCATCAGATCAGGTCGAACCAATCAGTCCCCCTCTGAATGGTTGGATGAGTTGAACCACTTTGTATTCTAATCGTAGCGGTTGAGATACACACGTCTCTTCAGATATCCCGCTCTGACATGCATTAATTGCACAGATCCCACAAAATCCTCTTCCCGTATGTCACACCTTTTTGGGGAAGGACTGCGATGCTTCATATTCCATCTCAGAAATTACAACCCACAATGTGTCCTTTCGGGTATCATGCCCTGACACGTCTTAAATGCACAAATCCCGCCAAATCCCCTTTTTTCCTAAAAACCCGTTTTCAAAGTGTATTATTTCTCCCTCTCCACCATTTACTCCATTTTATATCTGCACTTACTCATTTTCTCCAGAACTTCTTGCTCTCTTGCTTTCTTCCGGTCAAGGTTTTCCTCTAGAACCAAGTACTTTCTCATTCTCTGGTAAGCTTTCATTATGTCTGCCTCTATCTCTTTTTCCCTCTCATCTTCCGGGAGCCCGTCATCGTCGTCTCCACCACCAGCGAGCAACGCCATGTTCTCCCCGGTGATGACCGGGACAACATAGCCTCCATTGTCGATAATCAAACCTTCGGGAAATACGTTCCAAGTTTCCCATCTCTGATGATTTCTCTTTCACCAACCCAACTTCTTGTGAGAGAGCATCCCGACCTCCTCCCGGTCACCTAGCCTTCTTCATAAACCAATTTCAGGCGGGACTGAGTTTGCCCGTTCATCCCTTCATCCTAGCCATGTCGCGGATGTACCAGATTCCAGTACATCAATTCGTGCCCAACGCTTTTAGGGTTATGATAGGGTTCCACCTAGTAGCCCAATTTTCTGGGCTTACCCCCACGGCCCAAATGTTCTATTCCTTATTTCAAGCCAAGAGCTCTTCCTCTGGCTTTTTCTATTTGTCCGCCCGAGTTAATGTTCATTTTCTGATCGGGATCCCTTCCTCCAACAAGGCCTGGAGGAAGAAGTTCTTTTTCACTCAGTGTTCGGGTGATTGGGGCTTCTCCCCTATTCCCATCAACGCTCTTCCTGCCCAGGCCCACTTACTCAAAGAAGACCGACCTCCTTACCTGGCGAGAAACATAACTTCCTTAAACCAGAACATCTTTAAACTGTCCAAGCTCCTCAAGCTCGATATCCTGAGCTTCTTCAATACTCTCCGGGAGAGTGGCCCCCTCCCTCCTGAGATTGGTATATCCCCAGAGCCAACCAGTTCTTCCTCTTTTAGCATATATTCCCCATACTTAAGTTTTAAGTTTTTCTTTTCCTTCTCTTCCTCTTTTTTCTTATGTTTACTTATCCTACTGGCTAATGCCTTTTTAAGCTAAGATGATGAAGGAAAGAATGGTCGTGATCCATAAGAGGGCCGCTGCTGGTGGACAAAAGAGCCCTTTTGGCGAGCCTGCCACGGCTTCCTCGTCTCTTGATCCTGAGGTGGCGATGATCCCCGAGGTGGTTCTGGCCCCGCAAGATTGGAAATGCCGATCAGGCCGGAAGGAGTGGCTCAGCCTGAGAGGGTGGCCAGCGCGGCCATTGACTTAACCATCCCCTCCGCCTCAGAGGATGAGTAGGCACCAGCTCCGCGCAAGCGCGCTCGCTCCGGACAAGGGGCAACTGTGCCGAGGCCCCCAGTGAGCGTCCCTAATCTGAGCTTCTTCATCGTCTCTTCTGTCTTGAACTGCCCCCGAGATGTGGCAGTTTAGTCCTTCATGGGGCAATCCCCTCCTAGCCATGGATAAATGGTCCGATCACGAGCTGATCGAGTCTTACTGTCAGGATGAGGCTTGGGTAAGGGTTTCATCATTCTGACCACTACCAACATTGTTTCCCTTCCCTTTTTATCTTTTCATCATTTTATTTCTCTCTCCTTTTTAGGCTGCTATAAAGAGAGCTGCCCTTGTGGCATGAGCTCGGGGCTCCATGATGAACGCTGATCTGTCCAAGAAGTACGCGACCTTGCAGGAGTGAGAAAGGAGGTTGACCACCCAGGTGAAGAAGAGGAACGCCGAGCTACACGATTCCCAGGTGAGACTGATGGCTGCCGGGGATGAGTTGGGGGCTGCCCAGGCTAAGCTAGAGACTACCCGGACCGAGCTGCATAAGGCTAGGGAGTCCGAAGGAAATATCTGAGCTCTAGCTATGATTCAAGCAGAGGAGTTTAAAGAAAATCCCCAATGGGCGCGAGCTGAGGGGGAAGTTGATGGCGAAGGTAGAGGACGAACCGAAGGACGTGCTGAGGGACGAGTTGAATTTCTCAACTATGAGAAAGGTCAAAGGATCATCCAGCTGACCAGGGAGACGACCCGGCGGGCCTTCTTGGGTTCTATCAAGCTGTATGACATCTTGGTGCCCGAGACCGAGGTCTACTACCCCCTCGGGCTGAATGCTCAAGTCAAGTGGTCTTTCGAGAACCCCTCAGTTCCCTTCGACCGTTCTGTTCCTCTGAAAACTCCTCCAGAGCCCACCAGCTTCTCCCACGTTGAAGAGGATGATCGGCTTCACCAACTTGGGCCCCCTGATTTTGCTGAATACATCCATCAAGCCTTCTGCTCTTCTTCCTCGGTCTCCTCTCCCCCACCCCTGAGCAGTCACTGACTTTAGCCTTACCAACAACTGCGACTTCCCCTACTTTTGCAAAGTTGGGTGAGCTCCAAGGCAATCTCCACTTTGAGAAGGATTATGGGGAAGTCTCCAGGACGGTAGAGCAAGTTGGTGGCGAGCTGAACACCGCGGACTATGGGGTGTAGGTCGTTTTAGGATTGTGAACTGCTCTATTTCAGGATTATGGGCCTGTAATTATTCGAACAATATTTTGTTTTTATTCTTATTTTGTTTGTATGCCTTAGGGTTTCAAAGATTTCAGGAAACCCTAGTACCTCCAGTACTTTCCCTTTATCTATAAAGTCTTCTTCTTTCCTGCATATTTTTCATCATGGCTTCATATGTTCTTTCCGAAGAAATTAATAACCTAAAAAAGAAAAATATTGCTTTCTTCAATGAAAATTTCCATCTCTCCGAAGAGAATGCCCAACTGCGTGAAGAATTTCCCAACTGCTCAAACTTCTGGAGAGGAAAACGCAGAAGAAACGCTACTACAAGCGCGAGTGGGCCGAGCTCTGCAAGCTCAATAGTCAACTGCAGGAGAAAAAGGCTGATCTGCTTGAGTCAGTATGCCGACTAACCACCGCCGCTGGTGAATCTCAGTCTGCTACTGAACGAGCAGACATGTACCGTCAACGCCTTCACGAGACTGAGCGTGAGCTGTGGCGCCTGCGATGAATTTTGGCTTCTGACCGAAGGGCGCCTTCATCCCACTCATGATGCTTTTCAATTTCATTTTGTTTATATTTTCGTTTCTTTATTTTCCGCGATCCTTTCTTATGTACTTGGATTATCTTAAATAACATCCGCATTTCAATATGTTCTGGATTTCTTCCACAATGGGCCATCAGACTCAAATTTTGAACAACTGGATTAAATCAGGCTTATTCATCCTTCCAGCCTATCTGGCTGGGTTTTGGGAGCTCACTGTCATGCCCCGCGTGGTAGAGGCAACGTGAGACAGACAATTATTGGTGGATTGTAGCATGAATGGCTCTAGATGGTTACGGTGGAGTTACGCTCATGTCCCCTTCTGAGTTCAGGCAGGTCGACCCATTTAAATGCGAGGAGCTTGTCGCTATTCATGGAATTGATGGTGAAGAGGGGACTAGGCCAACCCTACCAAAAACTGTTTGGGAACTGGAGTCGTTCCCCTAAGGAGCCCAAGGCAGGGCGAAACCAGTACATTGTCCTGGTGAAAAGACTGAGCCTCTGGGGAGAGGTGCCGCGCGGGCCTCTGGAATCATGTTGAAAACTCTAAGCCTATGACAGATGGTATCAGAGCCGTGCTGGCTTGTTTCTCGTATTGTCCTGCACTCACACATGGGAGATGGTGTCGAGCTGGCGAGGGGCCCTCACATCATGAAGTGGCAAGTTGGCAAGGGGCGAGCTTGTCAGGTGGTCCATGGGAAAC
This sequence comes from Phtheirospermum japonicum, assembly GCA_014905375.1. NCBI lineage: Eukaryota > Viridiplantae > Streptophyta > Magnoliopsida > Lamiales > Orobanchaceae > Phtheirospermum > Phtheirospermum japonicum. Next base: position 886,689 of record BMAC01000490.1, read on the forward strand.
CCCCTGGCCCTCCGAGGGTGTTGTGGTGCGAGGGGCACCTGGTGCAAGGGGCACACTGAGTGACAAGGGGTTGCAAGTTCGGTCCCCTAGGGAGAGTGGCCATGTACGAGGGCGTACACCATTTTTGGTGGGGGAGAATGTCACGTCGCGCGTGATAGGGGCAACGTGAGACGAAAAATTGCTGGTGGATTGTGGCATGAATGGCTCCAGATGGTCACGGTGGAGTTACGCTCATGTATGTTTTGTAATTTTTAGTGGTATAAAAGGTTCATTGGCTTGATATTATCGGAATTCGATTCGATCGTAAGAATAAATGTGTTTTTAGCTTGATAGAATAAGGGAAAAATGGAAATAAATGAAATTAAAGCAGGTGAAATGATAGTAAGTGAGTATTTGGGATGCCTCGAGCATGTCCCTTATGGAAATTGCAAGCAATAATGAAAATAAGCATGAAAATGCAGTGTTTCACTAAGTACAAGCATGCAAGCCTAAGGTACAACAATGCGTAAAAATTCAAATAATGCAAATTAGCAAAAATCAAAAGCATCAATGTAAAGAGAAATAAAAGTTGACGCAAAAGTTTAAAACTTTACGAGAAATAACAAGAAACGAAGAGTAGATCTAGGATTTAACGAAAAACTATGCATGAAAATAAAAACCAAAATAAAGCATATGAAATACTTGAAATAAAAATGATCCGAGACTCGATCTATGATCTAGACGTGTCATTCATCTAGATTCCATGGACGATTCACAAGATTTAAATTAAAGAGAGAATTCAAAAGCTTGAATGAAATTACAAATAAAATAGAAATCCAAGGGAATACTTGAATCCTTCTTGAGCTTACAAACCCAAGGAAATGCTTGAAATTAAATCTAGAGAGAGAAATTAAGTCCCAAACCCAAGCTTGGGTTGGGAGGAGGTGTCTTACAAAAATGAGAGTTGGGTTCTATTTATAATAGGTTTAATTAGGGTAAATGGGTCAATTAAGCCTTAAAAGCTTGGATTTCTCATGTTTGACCATGGTTGACCCGAAATGGCCTTGATATGCACTTGGATAGGTGTTTGGCATGATTTGGCTCGGGCAAGGGGTGAAATGGCATGAGTGGGCACGAGCGTGGCCGGCAGGTCTCGGCAGGGCTGGGCGAGCGCGCGCACTGGCGTCGGTTGGCACGCGCTGGCTGCGCGCGGACGGTCTCAG
>BMAC01000490.1:887930-898061 GCA_014905375.1 Phtheirospermum japonicum
GGACGGTCTCAGCAGGGTCCGGGCACTGGCGCGCGTTGGCACACGCTGGCTTGCAGGCACTCGATAGGCGTGCGCTGGCAGCTGCTGGGCGCAGGCGGGAGTGTCTTGGCGCGTCTTGGCGACCATTCCAGAATATTTTGGCGTTTTGGAGCTAGTTTGTGGCGTGGATTGGCACGTCTCGGCACGACTTGGCTTGATTTTTGGGGCCTCAATGCCTTCACCTATAAAACAAGAATTTTAAACATAAAAACCCAAGAATTACACCAACCCTGAAATTAATTGAACCCATTTAACTTAGTTAAATATAAAATTAACAAGAAACACGAAAAACAACAAAACAAGGAAAACAACCTAGAAAACCTAACTACTCGACTCAAAAACTACTAAAAACAATTTAAAACCTTAATTAAAAACACGAGAAAAACACTACAATTACATGCAAAACAATCACCCCACACTTATCGGTTTGTTCGGTTTCGAACAACGAAAAGAATCGAGAATGTACATGCAATGAACATTATACAAAAAGAAAAATCCTTGTGCTTATCCTAATTAATATGATGAAAGTATCAACATAAACTCGTTATTGCCAAGCATTGCTCGTATTACCCCTTCTCAAATGAAAACCAAATCGATGACTTCCTCTCAAATGGAATTTTGAGGGTGTTCGCTCAATTCACTCAAGTGTTTAGGTATATGGGACGTGTATACGCTCAAATCGAACAATGCATGCACCTTGTCAAGATTTCACAAATCGGAAAATCAAAATCGCCCATTGTACATGACCAAACAAGAATCGAAAGAGGTCTTTATTTGAGGTTCTAATGTTGGTTCTTTGGTAAGGTATGAAATATTTGGATATAGTGGCTAACACACGATCAAACGTGATCAATAACACACAAAATTCTAACTTCTAAAGTTCGAAGCTTATGATCGCTTCACCCTTCCCAAATTACCAAACTTTCATTCGAAACCCTTTCGTTCATTCACACTCTTTCCCGACTTTTATTCCACAACACTTAGAAGCTTTTTGAATTCGATTCTTTTTACTAAACTTAGCCTTTTTGAATTAGTCTTTTCACTTGAACGCACGCTTTATCACTTTTTGTGACTTGTGTTGGAATTTTATTCCTTTTTTGTATAATCAACTCAAAACCCAAAACCCACAATTGATTTCCCACACATTTCTCGTCAAATACAAACATACACTCTCACCTCACAACTTATGAAGATATAAGAACTAAAATCGAGCTCGGCTAACAAGAAATGCGGTATAGGCTCAAGGGGGCTTATTTGGGGTTTTTAAGTAGCTTATATATTTGGATATGGTCGGAATAAGAGTTATATATGTGCCTTGAGGTCATTTTAAAATTCAATCATGTACGAGAAAAATCAAGCCACCTCAATGCAATTTTCATAAAAATGCAAGCATGCCGATAATTCACACAAGGCTACTCACTAGTTTGCATCGGGTTTTGGAAAACAAAAAAAGAGCTTTTAGATCTTTGCAGTCTTTTCACGAGTAAATGTTGATTATATATATATATATATATATATATATATATATATATATATATATATATATATATATATATATATNTTATTTATATATATTGGACGAAGCACAAAAATTCAACTCCTTACACAAGAGGATATATAAAAAAATGTAGGCATACGATGTACAAAGCTCACGCCCTTCTTTATCCCTAAAGATAGGGTGTCCTAACCACCCAACCGCTATTTCATATCCGTTATCCATTAAGCCTACCCTGAATAATCCTCCTTTTGCTAGATTATCACCTGATTAACCTTCTTATTTCTCTTCTGATTCAATAAAATATCCCRTGGGACTTCCTCTATCGCCTTAGTGCTCTTTCTTCATTAATTGACATTAGAACCTTCCCAACTATATCTATGGTTAAAAAAGCACTAGCTCTATATTATTATCCCTGGGGATTACTACTAAAATGTGGACAAAAAGGTAGGGTGACTCTAGAGTCAATAATTTTATTTGAGGAACTACTGAACTCAATCACTTCTTGCCGTTACTCTTCAGTTTTCTATTGAGGTCTATCATGTAGATGTACTCAAATTGGATCAGTGATCGATTTCTAGGTTTTGTCGTAAACCTAATTGGTTACTTCTAATTACGTAAATCAATAGTTCAAACCACAATCAAAAGTAGGGCATTTCTCATTTTTATAGAACTTCTGTACCAGAAACAATGGTATCTCCAATTATAGCTCCTCTCGGATGTGAAATATATCTCTTCTCACCATCCCTGTAGTGTATGAGATAAATGTATGCATTTTGATTAGGGTCGTATTTTATGGTTACGATTCTACCATATATGTTTTTCATTCCGTCAGAAATCAATTTTTCACTATAGACGCTGATGACCTCCCCCTCTATGCCTTGTGGTAATGATTCCTTTGGCATTACGATCTTTACCACAATAAGGTCAAATAAATACGTTCTAAGAAGAAATATTTGAATATCAATCTCATTGATATCATCGATCTCAAACCAAATCCCATCAATAAAATAACTTTTTTGAGAAATACGAGATATCTAAGTCATACAAGTAAAGAGATCTATTCATTGATAATAAAAAGAAAAAACCAAGAATTATACTACTTATAAGTCCTATTTCAATCCTTCTCTCAGGGGTGAATGAAATTTCCCTTCCCAAGGCACAAAACGGGGAGATTAGACATTCCATTCAACCAATGAATAACATCTTCACTAATTGCGCCATCTTATCGATAGTTCTTTCTAGAAAAAGATTCTTTAACTAGAAAGAATTCGTTGCAGACGTAGGATACATATCCAGAAGTTTTTTCAACTCAATCATAGATGATGGAATCATCAAATATTTGTCCTTTTCAAACTCTATATGTAACTCGCTAGAGGCCCACGTCTCTAACTCCCTTTCAAAGGGTGCCAGATTGTAATCCATGTAGTATTAATCCCAAGGAGTTTCTAGTGATTAGATATATTTCTTCTTTTATAACATTTCAACCTCTTTATTAACTTCTCTATCTTTATGGACATGTGCTAACAATCTGTAGAAGTCGGTGGTGAAGTTAACGAGATATGAATTCTATTCAGGCGGGTAAGGGCTTGGCTTGACCGTTTCTTTTCTCGGGTCGGAGGTGAAAACTGAAAATTTCATCATTCGGTGGCGAGATGTTCATAAAAAAGAAGGAATAAACAAGAGGATTCACAAATAAAAGTGTTAATGCTACAACCAATCCATAAATTGTTAAAGCTACCATAAAAGCTAGACTAAGCAATAGAGTACCTCGTATTTTCCCCTCTGCCTCTGGTGGAGATCATATTCACTCTGATACCGTAGTAGGTAAACTTGAAGGAGAAAAAGACATCACTTTGGGCTTTCTTGACTTATTATGTGATGATTTTATTGAAAAAGATCGAGTCGCGGTATTTATTTCACTCAAGATTGGGTCTCTCTACCAGGTGTTATTCATGTGGCTACAAGGGCCATCTTTTTTATATATACATAAGGCATTCTCTGGATAATTCAAATCAAAGAAACTGGAGTCCAACCTGGGCCTATATGACCGATCAATAAAAACACTCCACCTTTGTCAAATATTCCATACATCATAATAGATAGATATTTGTTCATGGGGTTGACTCATGAATAAATTAGATTATGGGCTCCATTGTAGAATTCTGACCTAACCATGAAGTACGAAGCAGTGAGAATGATGAAACTTGTGAATACAAAAGATTTTATTGAACAACTGAATCTTACTTCCCGAAAACTAAGAACTGGCTGAGCATTCTTTAGTTTTGGAGGGAGCTCGCCCTGCATCTATAAGTTGGCCTCCTTACCTTACCTTACCTTACCTTACCGCAGCATGCTTGTCCTATGGGTACTGCCCATGGTCTTACTCCAAAAAAGACAACAGGTGTTACTCGAAGCATTTGTTCTTGCTTCTCTAGTTCTTTCGTATTCTCATTGGTCTAGTTTTTTTATCTGATAAACTGGGAAAAGCTAGAAGAATTTCTTCATTTGAATTCGAAGTCGAGTCTATTTCTTTATTCTTTCTAGATTCAAAGAAATAAGAATAAGATAGATTCATTGATTTGATACCTTGTCTAGAAATCATGTTTGAAAGAAATAATCGATCCCATGGAGTCATGAAGTGAAGTGGGTTAATTAAAAATCCACAAGTGATAAATGGAAAAAAAGAAAGCCTTCACTCCTCGATTAACTAATGTTATTCTTAGATCTTGTTTGTGAGATTGAGAAAAAGAAAGATAGTGGAAATGGCTCTTATCTTTTGAATTGGAGGAAAGGTTTCTCTCCGTTACCTCTAGTGTAAAATGGTGTTGTATTTAATAGAAAATTCTTACAATGAAAAAGAATATCATATTTCCATAATTTAAGTAGGGTGAGAGATCTAGAAATTTCCCTTTCATGGTTGTAAAGATAGTTTAACCCCCCTTTTCATTTTAAGGAATTGGTCCCCCGCCGTTCTACCTGCATTTAATTGCGTATATGACTACAAAACCTGTGGTTGCTGTCCTCCGATATCTTGTGCCGATGGGTTAGTGCTACTTTCCTTATGCCCGGGCAAGATCAGAGGCCTTCCATAGACAATAATGATGTAATTTATGAGTTGGGGTTGTGAACTAAAAGCGGAAGGCCCCCGCTAATCAAACCATTGAGCTAAAAAATCTACAAAAAAATTTTTCTATCTTCTAAGGGATTGATTTCACAACGGTTCCACTTTGGAGGTCTGCTCGCATGGTCGCTTTTCCTTATTGAAGTTTGACTTGGTCGACTATGAATTGTGGAGGTGGCTTACTCGACTTCTTATGGGATAGGTGCATGTACAATTAAGGTAAAAAGGGTTTGTCGGTAACTATTAAATATCCCTACGAATAATTGATCATAGCGGAGCATTTCTTTGGCCGAATCCTCTTTGAATTTGATAAATGCATTGCTCATGAAGTATGTGTTTGTGTATGTCCTATAGATCTACCAGTTGTTTATTGGAAATTGGAAATTGATATTAAAAAGAAATGATTACTTAATTACAGTATTAATTTTGGAATCTGTATTATGCAGACCTCCCTTTCCATAAGAACTTTCTTAGTACCTTTCTTACTGTTATGTTGTAGTAGGTGGTGGTGAAATAAAAGCTCTTGGTGTTATATCCGTATCTACTACTAGCTTGACCACTGCTGTGTCATAGATGGTACTCGATAAGCCACCACTGTCTATGCCTCCGGGTCTTGATGGCTGAGGAGTTTATGAGTAAGTCATTGCTTTAACGAAGGATTTAATGAGCGAACTACTAAGTCAACAAGATCAATCGTCTTTGCTTTCGCCATCCTTCCCGCACCGTAGAAAGTCAATTCACTCTGGTATCTCCTAAGGTAAAGAGATTGTCAATATTTATAAGCTCCATCATCTTTCTTTGGCTGAGAAGCATGTATTTCTACGGTGCTCATTTCGGTTCTCAGATCTTCGTTCTGGGGCGGATCAAAGGATTTTTTTGTACTAAATTTTCTCAACCAAAGGAGAAAACTCCCTCGTGGGAGGTCCATAAATTATAGAAATCTAAATGCTTCTTACCTGTGACCTACTTCTGTTTCACTGCTTCGGTTATCCTGAAGCTGCCTTTAAGTTGTTTTCATGCGACGAGAGTCATTGTTGGTAGAACTTATTGGATACCACTAACTCCGGTATCTAATAAGTTTCTTGCCCCACCCTCTTATATTTTTATAGATTTTGTATTTTTATTTATTTCATTTTTGAATTGCATTATATCAGAATTGGATTCTGCTTGATTGGATTCACTCGACAGAATCTAATTAAATTCTAGGGTTTAGAATTAGAAACAGAACTATTTTTGATTATTTAAACGCACCATTTAGTTACGAAATTGCATTGACAACCTCTTCTCTTGTCCTAGATCACCGGAGAGCAAGATTTGCCTCAATTATTCGTCTATTTTCTTCAGCTTTTCTCAAATTAGCTTCTGCTATTTCAAGAGTTTGCTGAGCTTCTTGTGGATCAATATCACTACCCTTTTTCGCATCATTTACTAAAACAGTGATCTTATTACTGCCTATTCTAGAAAAACCACCCATTAGAGCCATCATTAACCATTGGTCCTTAAGTCGTATTCTCAAAGTCCTTATATCTACAGTTGTAGCAATAGGAGCTTCTGATGGTTTGTTTGTTGTCTTGCCATAGAACTTCTTCTCTCTCTATCGTGTACGAAGAATCTACTATCCCTTATTTTGATTTAACAACCGATTTTCAAAAGAACCTCTTTTCCAAAAAACCTGACTTCCACTTGCTTTCCATTTTCCCTGATTACTTATCCTTTCTTATTTATTTCCAGTGAGTAGTTCAATCAGTAAAGCCATCCATTGGCCCCACAGCCTATCGTCTATTATTAAATTTTGTATGGGATGTAACAACTATGCCACATAATGGTTGCAGACCTCTGAAAAAAAGACGTGTGTTGGAATGAACAATGAAGAAATTTCAAAAGAAACAAGAGAAATAAATAATTCAATCAAATAAAATAATATTACTATGGTTCAAGAGAAATTAACAGTATCTACTCGGACACTACAGTGGCAGTGTGTTGAATTAAGAGCAAATAGTAAACATTTTATTATGGGCGCTTTATTTTGTCTCCACTTATGAAAGGCCAAGATGACACAATAGGCATTGCAATGCGAAGAGCTTGGCTTGGAGAAATAGAAAATATTATTTTTTTCGCACTCTTTTTTTATACCATAAATATTGTTAAGAGCCCGTGAGTATGAAAACAAAAAAGTTTGTGACGCTGAATTGCACTTCCGATAGATAAGAGAAAATTAGAAATACCTTTTATCTCATACTACTCTCTCGATACATAATCGAATGAAAAAAAGAAGGATATATATATAAAAAAATTCATATCGAATTCGAATTGCCATGCTATTATTACTTAATATTCATACGATGAAGGCATAGTTTTTTTTCTCTCAAATAAGAAAACCTCATTAGCGCCAAGCGGGAGGGAATGCTAGACGTTTGGTAATTTCTTTGAGCATGATGAATCACTTCATGCCGACCTGTTGCCAATCCACTTTCCAACCTCATCTGAGAATGGGAAACTTGAGCATTTTCTGCATCGGTGGATGAAGAATCATGAACATAATAATCTCTGGTTGACCATGTTCCAGAAAAAAGATACTTTCGAGAAAGGACGAGCACGACTGAAGTGAATGGTTATACAACGGCGGCCCTTATGAACTAATTGTTCTACACTTCTTACTTGGTGTAGCTTTTTACATGGGTCGTGAGTGGAGCTTAGTCTCCATCTGGGTATGCGGCCTTGGATTGTTGTTGCATATTCAGCTCCTATTGCAGCTGCTACCGCAGTTTCTTGATCTACCCAAATGGTTTGGCATGTAGGTTCCAGATCCAAGTGGTAGTATCAGGTCCTTTAGCTATTGTTCTTGAGAAATGACCTGGCTTGGCCCATTCCTCGAAAGAAGTTTTTACGGGATCCTTATCCACAAGATCTTTTACTTGCGATTACGCGGTTTATTCGAATATGAAATCCAATCTTGGCAGTACAACATCCCACTTTCTTTACTACCCGGGGCTTCGATACATTTCGCAATTGAGAAATCACTACTGGTGCAGGTGCTATTCGAGAACAATTAGCTGATCTAGATTTACGCATTATTCTAGAAAATTCATTGGTAGCGGCGGTGGACGAAGCAGAAGTGAGAATGTCGACTTGAGTTACGCAAACAGCTAATTTGTCTATTAATCAAATAAGTAGCAGTTCTATCTATCAATATGTATGGTCTTGGACTCTCGATAATGATTTTTCTTTTGAATTCGGTTACTTGATTGATCCACTTAATTCTATTATGTTACTGTTAATCACTACTATTAGAAAGGAAGGAAATATAGGTATGGATAGCAAAGGAAGTAGACCCCACTAAGTATAAGGAGGGTAGTCCTGTTACCACCAGGCGGATAAGCGTCAGTCAACATGAAGCCAGGGTATTAACTCATAGGAGTTCGATACAGTATTTCGTTGATTGTTGAAATGATAATCGATACAACAGAAATACAGGCTATCAATTCTTTTTCCAGATTAGGATCCTTAAAAGAAGTGTATGGAATCGTATGGATACTTGGCCCTACTTTAATGCTTGTATTATGAATCACATCCTTAAACATAACAGAATAGCAAAGAATCGAAAGAGAAGAATAGATTACATAATGCACTAAATAAAAAGGGACATGAGCCCGTCTGTCGACAAAAATATCTCCTTAATAGCAACATATCTTTGCAGCTAAGGAATGGAAAATCATTCTCATGTTACATGAATCCAATTTTCATGTCATCCAAGAAAAGCCATCTTTTTCTTAACAATGTCTTTGTCATTTGATTCAATAGCGTTCCGTTAAATAGGAACAGAGTTGATAAATACTGATAACTCTTAGATATAGTATTAGAATGGAAAGATCCATTAGATAATGAACTATTTGTTTTAAGCCATCTCTGACGATTAATCAACAATTAAATGGACTTATTCATCTATCAACATGAAAGATATGTATGATAACCAACTTGGTTATTTTTCTTCATTTCTTTGTGTTTTATTCTTGTCTTCTAATTTTTCAAAGTAATAAAGAAAAGGGTTTTTCTCACAAATTATGGAAAGATTTGTTAGAATGCGACAAAACCGGAATTTCTCTTTTTAGTGAAATGGGCTTTTCGGGAGAGAATTCAAAGAAGAAAAAGATTCCCTAATAAGCACTCGGATAATTCACGCATCGTTGATTCAAATCGCATCTCTGAGTTGGACAAATTCTCCATTTACAGAAAATAAAAATGAAGAATCTAGCTACTTTATCGCCTACTTTGATTTCACATTTCTGTGAAATATATACACGAATCGTTTCTGGCTTATAACTAGAACCTCCCCTTTTCTGGATCTACCTCACATTAATAACCCAACCCGTACCACCTATATGTAGTTTTAAACAAGTTTCTTTTGAAGTAAATATCTGAATGCCAAGTATGGCTCGTAACAATCTATCTTCGGGGGCATACAACGATTCTTTCACATTTGGGGCGTTAATTTACCCACTAAACTATCACCCTTCTCTATGCTTTAAAGCTAGAGATAATATAACATTTATCAATTCTTCTCACTCTAGAACCTACCTTAACCTAGGAAGCTGACTTGGATAGGCCTCCTTCCCCTTTGCTACTTGAATCTAAGGGTTTGGTAGATAAAGCTAAATGTGCTTGAGTTTTCGTCCCAGGAACTCTTGCTTATGAAGGTTTGCCTCAATTATTTGTCTATTTTCTTCAGCTTTCTCAAATTAGCTTCTACTATTTCAAGAGTTTGATGAGCTTCTTTTGGATCAATATCGCTACCCTTTTCTGCATCATTTATTAAAACAATGATCTCATTAATTGATAAAAATTTTCCTTCCTCTTTTATTTAGTTCTGTAACGCCCCGATTTAGGTTTACATTTTAAATAATTCAAGAAATCTTGGCGTCACATATAAATGTCGAATTTCATAACAATTACATAATAAAATTCATGATTTCAAAATGATCAAGTTTACGCAGCGGAATATTTAAAACAATAACAATAAAATTGCTATCAGTGGAAAACGATAGCTAGAGTACGATTTAAATCTAATTCCACATTCTTTTGAAAATATACTAAACAAAACGGATAACACGTATCCCTTTTTCCTTCCTTGTTTCCATTCACTCGATATTCTCGTTTGTACCTGAAAGAAAAACATCGTTGATTTGGGATGAGTTCAACACCACAGTCACCAGCACTCGAAGCCAACAAGCCCGGAAGAACCTGCAGCCAAACCGTCCGACTCAAAACCACCCAACAGCCCATGACGACTGGCCGAGCTAAACCCGAAACCATCGAACAAGCCCCAACACCACCACCAACTACGAATCTTTCCCGGCCGTCCAAACCATCACCACCACAAGCCGCCACCTCGCAGACGCCCGCAGCTACCGCCGTTTCCTTTCGCCGAGCCGCCGCCAAGTAGTGAACAAAGACGAAGGTCACCGTCGCGCGTTTT
>BMAC01000491.1:0-28800 GCA_014905375.1 Phtheirospermum japonicum
TTTTTTTTTTGGTTCTTTTTTTTGTTGGTTGAAGGTCAGATTCTTAACGAGAAATTAGGTTCGAGTTGAATAATTTGGGTCGAGTGCACTGATGTTTGATGTTTGGCTCGACATGATTTATTAGGGTCGGAAACTAGAAAACCTTATATTTCATGAAAAAATCTTTGGGCCGATAGGTGATAACACTTTGGGTCGAAGGGTCAATAATATTTGGATCGAGGAGGGTGGGTATCCGAGTTTAGGTCGATTTAAATATTTTTGGGACGAGAAGTCATAGTTATTTGAGTTGAATATTTTCATATTTGAGGCGATCATGTTTATTTGGGTCGACCCGAATACATGTATGTATGTCTCGGGCGAGTCGTTTAAATATTTGGATCGACTCAATTGATGTTTGGCTCGATATGTTTTGTTAGGGTCGAAAGATACAAAACTCTTGTATTTCATGAAAAAAACTTTAGGCCGATAGTGATAATAGTTTGGGTCGATTTGTCAATAATGTTTGAGTCGATAAGGGTTCTTAGGAGCGATCAGTGCAAAACCCTAATTTGAGTCGAGAGGTTCATTTATAGTCGAGTTGTTAATTTATTTGAGTCGAGAGGTTGTATTTGGGTCGAGTAGTACTTAATTCATATGAACTGTGTGTTTATTGTTATATTTTAATTATTTAAAAAAACAATATTCAGGTGGCTAATTGGTGGTACCTCGGGGCCAGACTGGCGTGTTCTTTGCGGACCAGCGTCGTTCTTTTTTGTTCTTTTCGGGTTACTATCCTCCCCACTTATCTTCGTCTTCCGTTTCACAGCTAGGGTTTTGTTAGACTCAGACATTTTGTTTGTTTAGTTTTGAAATCGCCGGAGAAGAAACGGTGAAAAGATAAGATTAAGATTTAAGATTAAGATAAGATTATTTGTTTGGGACGATAGTTTGGGGCGACCATAGTTATTAAGGATATTTTAGACCTTTCAGTTTCAAACTGGGTAGAAAACATCTTTTTTTACGTTGTGGGCATAAAAGAGTTTTGGATTACAAAAGCGAGCAATTTTGCATATTTCCACTAATTATTATGCGCTTGATACTTAGTTTATATGGATATGTACTTTATGAATGTTCATTTATTTTTTAGTCTTTATGCATATAGTACTCAGTATTTGAGCATCTGGTACTATTTAGAGTGCATCGAGTACTTAGTTGTTTTGCTATTGATACTTAGATTATATATACATATTTACTTGATGGGTGTAAATTTATTTTTTATTCGTTATTCATTTAGTATTAAGTGTATGTGTATCTGATACTTACTTCGTGTGTATTGAGTACTTAGTTGTTATGAAACCCATACTTAGTTTATATGCATTTGTACTTGACGAGTGGGTTCAATTCATAAATCTTATATGAGGTTGAAATAGATTTTATAAAATTTTTAGTTAGGACTCAAAGTTTATCTAATTTCCTTTAACCTCCCCAAAACCCCATAACCCATCACCATCCAATCCTTATCACTGCCACGAACCCCGACATCGGCCCGACTTTGTAACTTGTGCCACCGACAACCTTCTTGACCTACCCTGGCCAACTTCTAGCCACACCCGGCAAGGAAACACATACATAAACTCACGCCACATAACACACACACATTACACACAGTCCCTCTCCAGTCCAATTCATATCCATTCGATTTGAAATTCTAAATCAATATTTGTGTACATTGACATGGGGAGAGTTCAACGATGRTGACCGGCTGGAGTTTTGTGGCCGAAGGATGGAGTATTCGACGACCAAAGTCATGAATTTTTAGCACTTTATACTCAAATTTTCAGTAATTAAGAGCTTGTCCCCAAAATTCAATTTCAGATTCGAAACGAGGGTGACGAGATTATTTAGAGGAATATTTTTTTTGAGTTTTTCTTTATGACAGAGAGGTGGTCATCAACGGCGGCCGGCAAGATGGTTAAGGACGTCGGAATTTTTTTTTAAAGCTTTTAAAGAAAATGAAGCAAAATAAAAGTGATTTATATTGGTACAATAAGAAGGGTGTTTTAGATATTTTAGTTGGGTGGGGAGTTCACTTAAATTTATTTTTACATTCGGGAGTGCAGAATGACGGCAAGATGGTTAAGGACGTCGGAATTTTTTTTAAAAGGTTTTAAAGAAAATGAAGTAAAATAAAAGTGATTTATATTGGTACAATAAGAAGGGTGTTTTAGACATTTTAGTTGGGTGGGGAGTTCACTTAAATTTATTTTTACATTAGGGAGTGCAGAATGAAAAAAAATAGATAGGGACTGATTCAAAAGATGAAAGTAGGGATGAGGATTTATATCCAAAATCCCCTAATATCAACCACTTGACGTCCATATGATGGATATGTCAAATCATATCAGAGAGGTTTACTTTATTGTGAAAATTCAACTGTGTCTACGATTAATATCTTGTCTAGAAGGGGACAAATAAAAATATCATCGCCATTGCCAGTTTACAAATAGTCATTAATCCATCTGTCATTTTTTATCTGTTGCAATTTAGATAAAAATTTGTCCCGTTTTATCTGTAATATATACATTTTTAATAGAAAATTATTGTCTGGTAAAGAAATATGTTGAGAAGCAGTTTTAGATTTCTTGATCTCTTTCCATTTCGATCGTCTGGTAAAGAATAAATTGCTTCTCAACATATTTCTTTTGTGGGCTTTTGCTTTCTTCTTCAAATGATTTTGTATTTCGGGCATATTGCGAAAGGGGCCTACTTTGACGCATGGGTTCAAAATAAAATCAATCTTTTTTTGATAAATTGCATTCAGTAGCCATGTACTAAGGAGGACGGGGTAGTTTTGTCATTAGCAAGTTATATCTGTTTCAATTTTCAATAGCAAACAAGATACATAAATTATGGGCAACCGATAAGGCAAGAGAATCTTACTTCCCAAGCAAGAACGATATTAATCGTGAAATAATCGTTTCTTGCATGTTATCTTATGTAATCGAATCTTGCTCCCAAACGAGGCTAAGTATATTATACATGCCAGAGAAACATATATTTATCGGTACACATAAAGTAGACGGCATCCAAATTGTTCAAGCCCACGTACCAATAAAATCTCAAAGCCCATGAACTTCACTAGCCTTAAGCCCTAAGCCCATAACATTATTCTTCGTCTAAAAATAAAAAATAAAAAAAAAATCGCGCAGAGTCCCCAAATTCCCATCAGATATTCTTTACGAATCGGAAGCAATGCCCAAGTACAAAGACGAACCTCCTGCGGTTTGCGTTTATACGGTCTGCGATGAATCCAAGTCTCTACTTCTCTTTCTTCTTCACCCTCATTTTGTAATTCTATTTTATTTAACAGACAAATTACGGTTTTTTTTTTTGTTTTTTTTTTTAATTCTTAAGATACCTGATTGTGAAGAACGTGCCCTCTCTGGGATGTGGCGATGAGCTCTTGAAATTGTTCTCTAATTATGGCCAAGTTGAAGAGTAAGCGATTTTTTTATTTATATCTATATATAATACGCCTAATTATGCTTTTGCACTTTTTAATGATCTGAAATTTTTAGTTTTTGGGGTTGAATTGGAATTGTATTACTTGCGATTTTAAATTAAAATTAGAATGGTGTTGCTAAGTTTTTTTTTAGATGTAAGCCAATGGACGCCGAAGACTGTGAGGCATATACTGATGTGTATTGGATCAAGTTTCATCAAATCAACAATGCCAGGTGATTTTGCTTTCCTTGAATTTATTATTATTTTTTTAATTTTTATAGTATTGCTTTGGACAAACAAGAAATTTGACTTTCATGCTGTTATTCAATATTTATTTATTTATATTTGTAATTCTTCGCTTAATGAATGAGAAAGTGTGAATATCATATTTATTTGAAATGGAAAATATTTACCATTATTTTGTTAATTTTCATAAAGATGTTCGTGTTCACTTATTTTTGTGCATCAATTTATATATTTATTTATGGTATCATTGAGGCTTGAAATTCATTTTTTTCTGATAGGTTTGCTAAAAGGAAGATAGATGAGTCTGTTTTTCTAGGAAATCGATTACAAGTATCGTATGCACCTGAATACGAGAGCCTCTCCGATACGAAAGACAAGTTAGAAGGGCGAAGGAAAGAGGTTCTAGCACGACTAAACCGTAAGTCCACCATAAAATTTAAGAATTAAAGGGTTAATTACAAAAAATAAAAATTTTGTAAAATAAATGTTTTTTTCCCCGGATCTATATGCGTGAGTATAGTTTCTTGTGAAATAATTGTTTCGTGTGTTGAAGCTACTTATGTTAGGGACAGCCTTTTGAGTGCGAGTTCCGAGTACAACTATGAATACTTTATATATATTTCACAAGATTACTAGTCTTCAATTCTGTATAATGCTAGAGCCTCTCTCGCAGTTAGCCCCATAGTTCAATGGAGACATGCCCACCATGTGTATATTGAAATGTTGCTGAGACAGAGGCCACTGGATTTTCATTATCCACCTCCATAAAAAAAGCTCTCCACCCTTCGATATTAGCTGCTTTTTCCGGGTCCAAGCTTGGGAGCTCATGATTCCGAAGAATTTCAATAATCTTTTCGCTCTCTCCTAAAAGAACTGCTGCTTGGCGGATGCTTTTTTCCCTCTCTTTGATGGCATTGTTGAGACTTCAACTTTATGACACGCGCTAAATTTGTGAGACAAACTGCCAATATGTCCGAGATCATAACAGATAATCTCTCAAACATCTCATCCGTCAACGGATGATCGTCATCGTAGGCTAACAGGATGGTTTGAGTTATCCGGTACATTGAGTTCGCAGCTATAACTTTGGCAGGCCAATTGAGAGGATCTTGCACTATAAAATTATTTGCACCGGTCGTGAATATTTTGACGGTTTTTTCAGCAATATCCGAAAAATTTTGCAACGTCTCCTTGTGGGTCCGGCCTACTCCCTGGAGATCCTTACCTTGCCATTCTCGGTAAAGTTCGACTCCTACCCAGGCCACATCTGCTGCGTTTCTGATGCTTGCCAATTCTCCGTTTCTGTCGAGGCGTTTCTCGATAAGGCTTGCAAAATAAAGCCCATCGCTCACAGCAATTAATAATTGCTTAGAATTGAGATCTGTGATGTTTGGAAGTGAAATAGCGATGCTCGTCAAGGTCACCACTGGCAGAGACCAGCAATTAGGCGGTTCTTGAGAGCTTAAGCTTTGAATTTCACTGCTGTCGAATTCTCTCACACCATTGAAGTTCACAGACTTCTGAAGAAGCTCGATTACGTTCTTGGATTGCTTCTTTTTACCCTTAATGATCAACCTATCCAACTCGCTACATATGTTTTTAAGTGTCCTTTTAGGCAGCTCCGCCTCGCCTTCAAGCTTTAGAACATAATCACTAGTCATTTGAATCACCTGATTCTTTGCAATTGCATACCTTCAAGTTCATAATGTGGCTGAAACAAAACAAAAGTCCTTTTACAAAGACAGCAGAAACGAGTAGAGCTAGTTTGCTCGCACGAACAATCAGAATCTGAACTCCAATGCAGAAATTCAAAAGCAATATTTTTGCATCCTGAAGATTTTTTCTCAACTTGTGATGTCGTGTTCTTAAAGGTAACGGGCTATCTCTCTTGAAGCTTTTTTGGCCTATCATAGTGCTCTTGAATCGAGCGGAGTTGAACCATCTCAGCAAAGGAGCAATAGCACCCAACGCCACTCCAATGGATTGAATAACTAAAATCCAATCGACGGACCACTTATAACTAGCGGGACCACTTTCAGTTAACATCCAATTATCATCTTTGATCAGCAAAGGTATTCTAATATTAGCTACCAACAGAGTTAGAGCCACCAAAAGACACATCACACCTGCTGCAACGCACGTCACTGAGCGCGCGATGACAAATTGTGGGCTCCCACTTTCTGCCATCACCCAATACCTTCTCACAGCTACTCTCAGTTCATCAGTTGTAAATTTTCCCTGGTTCACTTGCTCATCATTCAAAACTCTTTTACGCATCTGATTATATTGCGACTCTATGTATCTTTTGGCAGTCGGAACCATGACTGAAGAAGAACATAATATCACTCTATGTATCTTTTGGCAGTCAGAAGATAATTCCAATAGATTCAATTTCGTCAACATAAAATTGACGATATCCATAATAAAATCCATATCCGTATAGACGAATGCAGACATTTACCACAATCGTAATCACTAGAATGCCTAAGGCAGCCAAGTTTAGCATGATTTCATTATCTTCCATGGATCCCAAAGACACCATGAAATTAGCCATGGCAGTTGACATCAGAGCCAGGCTGCTAATCCGTACAAGTCTATCATTAACCCCCACCATTTTACTCGTAAGATCAACTGGGAGTTTCATTGCCACACCCAAAACAATCAAGGAAAAAGCATTGAGAGGAAAGTACTTACATGGTAACCAAAGCCTTTTCTTTCGGAAGCCGTTGAAAGCATCAGCTGCCATAGCAATCAAGCATGCTGCAGAGGCTGCTGCAATATACATGCCTATCCATGGCATAGGCGTTTCGAGTTGCTCTTGAAATTAGTCCTTATAGAAAATTTTAAAGTCGTCGATGCACTGATCAAAGGTGTAATTTCGGCTTCTGGGAGATGAATCCATGAACTTGTTACTTGTCTAAAGCTATTCTATCCCAAAGTGCTCTTTATGACCTTGGTTTTTATTACTAAACTCTCAAAAAAAAAAAAAAGATTTTGTAATTTCCAATGATAATTGTTTTTTCTGTTTTGGTAATTAGGCCAAACTAAAGGATGGTTTTTGTAATTTTTCCCTTTTAAGAAATTTATCTCTCTCATTTTCCCAGTTCTATTAATTAATTAATTTATTTCAGCTCGAAAATCTAAAGGCCCTTCGGATTCTACTAGCAAGCCTTCGTCAGTTTCTGCTCCTTTCGTGAAGGATAATTCATTTCACCCAACAACTTCCTTAGTTCCAAGGTACTTTTTACAGTTTTACCCTCGCATGTTTTTACGAAATTTCCTTATTTTCTTTACCTTAGGAAGTTGCCTTTCGTCGTTTTGTAGGCAGTTGAGCGAGCCACAAATTGCTTCGTCCAATAAGGTTTGTACATGACTGTTGATTTGAGTTATAATATTCTCCTTTGTTGAATATAATTTTCTTCCCCATCAATCAGTTTGACAAAGCCTTTTTGTTTATCGAATAATGTCAGGAATATTTCCCCTCGGAATCTATGAATCGAACTGTTCATTTGGTCAGGGAGAAATTGAATAAGGTGAATAAAGCTCAAAAAAATGTCTTTTTTTGGAACCTCTCTATGTTACAGTTTTTTAAGCTTAAAATTCGATTTCCGCCATTTTTAGATACAATCAAATATGGAACACCCAGAAGATGGTTCGTCCAAGAGGAAACGTGTCGATAATAGAAGAAGAATCTAATAGGTTATGAGAATGGCATACAAGTAATTTTCTGGATGATTTTTTACATGATGACTTGTATGAAGGCATTTGCTGAAACTTAGAATTTGATGATATGAAGCTGCCATTTGCTAACTTAATTTTTTTTGTTAGTTGTTTTCATTTTAGTAGAGCTCAATCTTCTATGGAGCATTTGCCTTGTAAATATACAGGGAAGACATTATAATATTTGTGTGTTTTCTGCTGATTCATTTCATTTTTAACAGTCTTCGATCCTTTTTTTTTTTCTTTCTTTCTTTCTTGGTTTTTAATTTAATACAATTTCCTTCCCTTATAATTAACTAGTTTAAATTACACGAAATTTATCAAAAAAATAAATATAAAAAGTATTTTTGATAATTACAATTTCTAACTCGACACAAATCCCACTCAAAGAAAGTTGCTGAGAAAAACACAAACCTGATCAACCCGAATTTCTTGTTCAATTTTACCGTTTTGTTTTGAACACCATCTGGTCAAATAATCCGAATTGACACTCCCAACAAAAAAAAAGTTCAATAAGTTGATAGATTGTTGAAAATACTTAAAAACATTCTTGAAGAAATCATGTAGCATTGAAGTCAGGGGACCAGGGGCCAAATTGTGCATTCATGTCACTTGAAGGACGCGGGACCAATAAATGATTGAATTAGGTGAAATTTTGTAGTATAATTGTTGGTCCTCAAGTGGGTAGCTACAAGTTTTGGCTGTGGGCGAAGATGACGAAGTCATCATCATAAATAGTAGTTTATTTTCATCTTATAACTCAATAAATACACGTTTATGATGTCATTATTATACAAGTAATATTCATCAATATTCATCTGATAACATCAAATAATGGAAAATGCACGAACCCACCAATGTCTCTAAGTACAAGAACTCTTATCTCATATGAGATGATGAGAATCTCTTATTTGGATTATTTGTGCCCTTTTTTGGCCCTTCCCTTAGATATTGTGGATAACAATTTCCCAACACATATATATCATACGTATATGCTAATCTTGTTATCATAACAAGGGCTTCAAACAAATATCTTCTTGCTTTCTCTCCATTTTGCACTTTTCTTGATCATCATTTGTTTGCTTCCTTCATTTTTTTCTCTATCCATTATTTTTCCTTTTATTTAAATTATTAATTATAGTTCCAATCTTCTTGGTCTTGTCAACTTCTCTCGAAGAGGAAAATGTGTGAAGTACATAGTAATAAACAGCTGCACCCTTTTCCATGCTTGCATTGCAACCCTCACGCTTACATAAGAATGGTACAAATATTCCTCACTTAAGTCTAAAATTAATTCCATTTCACTTTCTTTTCCCTCTCCCTTTTTTCTTTTTAATTCTCACATAATTAAGTTATTTTGTGCACCATTGACAAAATTAATGCAGGTGCAAAACCTTATAGAGAGATGCTTGCTGCTACATATGGACCGAGAACAATGTGTAAAGGCGTTGGATGAGCATGCGAAAATTCAACCACTCGTAACACTCACGGGTTTGAATCTTCTCATTCTTGATTTCTCTAATCTCTCATGCTCATGCACAAGTAGTATAAAAGCAACATTGTTTATATAAAGTCGTTTAAAATGGATATGTGCTTTAATTTGCATTTTGCAGTGTGGAAAGAGCTAATGAAGGAGAACAAGCATTTCTTTCAATCTTATTTCCGGTCTATATCACCAAGAACATACACAAGTAAAAAAAATAAAAAATTCAAGTTTCTATGTTTTATAAAATACATTTGGACTTTAGAATTATGAGATATGGATCTTATTTTAAGTTTTATTAAATGATTAAACTTATAAATGTTAATAGCAATAATTTTATAATTCGTATGATCAAAACTTAAGGAGTTATTAAGATCTTTGAATCTGACATCCTCTTTTTTTTTTTTTTTTTTTTTTTTTTTTATCTTTCTCCAGATAACAAGAACTAGCAAAATCATGAATAAATTGGGTCCCCCGTTGCTTATCACCAGACCCCACCTAGTAGTAATTCCACCTATAGTAGTTTGCCATAAATGGATGTACTTATTTTATCCTCTCTTTTTTACTCTAATTAATTGTTAATAGCATTTATATAAATTGATTACTATATATGGATGTTGTGGTAGGAAGATGTTAAGCCATGAATGGTTGTATCGAGAATAATTTTGGCCGTACAAATTTTTTAAGGTTAACTCATAGGCCTTATTTGAGATTGAAATAAAATATTTGCAGTGGTTTTATTTACAAAATATTGTCGATCTCCAGCACAAATTGTCGAATCGCGGTGATACTAAGGTTTTGTCGGATAAAAAACTTATTTTCATTATTTATTTGATATATTTTTCTACATATTTGGTTCAGAAGTTTAAGTTTAACGCCTAGGGCTCTGTCCCTGGACCCCAATGGGGCTTGGCCCCTGACCCCTATGATATGGTATGCTGCCCCAACTAAATCTTAACCAAATGTATTGGAAAATATTATCAAATTAATAATGAAAATAGGTTCTTTATCCAATATTTTCCCCTCATTTTCAAAATTGACATATAAACTGCATTGAATAAGCTATATCGATACCAAGAAACCCACGTACTCATGAGAAACAGCATGAGATCAAGCCTATGTAGTTATGAATCACTATGTTAAACGAATATAACGAAAAACCAGTGGTGACTTTGTCTCTTAAGAAAAGTGAATTGGTGATAAGTATGAATATTTGAAGTTCCACTTAATGGAGACATATTAAATGATTGTCTAAATACAACGGTGACCACGTCTTGAACTGTGAACCTACACAAACCGGATCTATCACATACACTTCTCCTTGCTTTTGTGTTTGTTCTGTAATCAGGTCATTATCTGCCGTAACACAAGTATTTGTCTATTTTCAATTTATTATATTATAATTAAATAAAAAGAATTTAAGTTCATATTTTTCATATTTATTTCCCTTTTGTAATAATTTTATATAACTCGTATTTTTTTAAATAAATATTTAAAATTATAATAAAATTATTTCAACTTTTATTGTAAATAAAAATAAATTGAACTTATATAGATTTTTTTTTCTAATTAAATATAATTTATTTATATTTTTATAATAGAAGAATAAAAGTAAGATATTAAATTAGGCCAAATATATTAAAGAAAATATTAAATTAGGTAACATTCAATAAAAAAATAATATTGAATTAGGCAAAATATAATATTAGGAAAGTATTAAATTATGTAAAATATAATAAAGGAGAAAATAATAAATTAAGTAAAATTAGGCTCGAATGACACCGAAGCACCATAATTTTTTTCAAAACTAATAAAGCGTGGGAAACAGACACATAAGATATGAAGATTTTGCGTTAATATATAGGAGAGAGATATATACACACGGAATTAGATAATATATATTAAAGTATCGGATAATTTTTCTCTTAAAAGCATGATAAACTCAAAATAAAGCTTAATGCATAGGCAATCACAAATTTCCCCACTTTACACACTTTTTCTAGGGCGCAATTTGAAACCAAAAAATTTTGGTTTCCCTCAACTACCAAAAGAAAAAAATGGTAAATAAATGATTGTTTATAATTTAAAAAATATATTTTACTTTTTTCCTAAAAAAAGTTTTTCATCATTTCTCTCTCATTTATTTCCATCTCTCAACTACCATTAATTTTCAACCACACAAAAACTTTATTTTATTTTCTCTCTCTCATCTTTTCACCATCATTAGTTCCCACCACACAAACAAAAAATTTATTTTATTTCATTCTTCTCATCTTTTCACCATCATTAATTCCATCACACAAAAATTTTTATGGGTCCCATTTGAAAATTTATTTACCACATAATTTTATATTCAATTACTTATTCAAAAAATACAAATTATATTCAATTATTATCTTACCAAAATTTTTTATCTCCCTAAAAAGGTTTATTTTCACTATTTTCTAGTGAAACGAAACGAAAATGAACGAATTAGTATTCAAATTTAGAAATTACTTGGATTCTTGCTTAGTAGTTTATCATCGTAACGAGGCAACTCTCATGTTAGGCACATCTCCTGTGACTAAAATGAAATTGACAATTGATTCTATAGATTACAGATCCCTAATACATGATGTGCACATAACATAATTAATGCAGATATACTGGTACACAAAAAAAGCAAAAAAAATGATTGGAGCCATAAAATAAGGAAAATAATGATACAATTTTCGCTTTTCATGTCTAATAAAAAGGAAAAAAAATGTCGAGATTAACATAATATCAAGTTTAGACTACTATGCAAATATAATGCTACGGAGTTGATAATATCCTGAATCGACTATAATTTATGTTGTAAATTGGATTGATTCTAATTAAATGGTACAGCGATAATTCATGTTAATAAGTTATATAGGATTAATCTACGTGTCGTGTAGATAATCGTAGCATTTTGAATTTCTCAAATCCATTTATTGGTGAGTGAGAAATGATGCTTGAAAGTTGAACGGTTTGCTTTAATGCTTTATCGGTTATCCCACATTGAAGGTTAGTCAATGTGGAAGAGAGTTTAAAAATGATTACATTTCTTTAATGTATATCAAGTGGGTCAGAGAGTGTTGTGGGTTTTATGTAAACGAAGCTCACGCGGGCTCTTGGACTTGGGTTCGCCATCCGAGCCCAAGCCCGAGCCCGAGCCCGGACCTGGGACCTGAGTCTTGGGCAATTGGTTCGAATTGGCTGGTCCGATTGAGGTGGTCCGTGTGGGGTCCTGGTTCTGGTTCAAAGTGTTGTGGGCTTTATGTAAACGAAGCTCACGCGGGCTCTTGGACTTGGGTTCGCCAGTCCGCCGATGGCGGATTCGAGCCCGAACCTGGGTCCTGGGCTATGGGCTTGGGTCTTGGGCAATTGGTCCGATTGAGGTGATACGTGTGGGGTCCTGGTTCTGGTTCAACCCTGACTAACCTTTTGACCCCTGCTATTATTTTGTAACTCCTGACCGTTCAGGTCAAACGTCATGCTATTTAATCATGCATGGACGTTACTTTGACCAATCACCCCTGCTATTATTTTGTAACTCCTGACCGTTTAGGTCAAACGTCATGCTATTTAATCATGCATGGACGTTACTTTGACCAATCACCTGGCTGTGTTTGAATAGACACGCTGAACCTGTCCAGGTTCATGCTGTCAGGTGTCAGACAATGTCTTAATGACATTAATACAGGCTGTAACCTTCCCTGCTGGAACCCCTATAAAAGGGTGAGGAGCTCCATTATATCCATACACGAGAATATACCTGAAGCACCTGCGAAAATGAAGAACACTCATATACACTGCATATTATTTTTCTTTTTTATTTTTCTTTACATAGCTCAGACCATATTCATCCTGTTCGCCGGAACTCTGATATTTATGGTGCTGTAATATCAGAGACGAAGTCGTTTTATCTTTGGGGACGAATAGCCAAAATCGAAGGGCACTACCGGGGCTATTTCGTCTTGCGGAAAGAGTGCTTACTCGACTCGACTTGACGCTAGATTTATACATTCTGTTCTTATATTTTTTCCAGTTTGTGATTGTCTTATTTCAGTTCCTATTTGTGCTCGATCAGTTGTAATAGTTCTTACAAATATTTCTAACAATCGCAAGACGAAATATTTATTTTTTGTAATCTGTAATTCACCCTAACTGGAAAAGGATGTCGACCTCCAGCACTCCGATCAGTTCGACCGCACCTGCCGTTACCTCCACCATTTCGACGACGACCATGACGAACACTGCCCCAACAGTCACGAACACAACGACAATTGGCATGTCTACACCAATCGTGAACACTACTCAACCTGAGTTAAGTATCAACCCAGGAACCCTTGACTTCTTACTCGAGATGCTGACAAAGCGCATGGCTCAGTCGAACTCATCCATAGCTTCGGCTGTTGGAACGATCCCTTTTGGGATAGGGACTTCGGTCCAAAATATGTCAGCTCCGGCTGTGACCCATCCCATTGGGATGACGGGAACTTCGGTTCCGAGTTTGTTTGCAACTGCTCCCCAAATAGATTCAACTGTTTTGAATACCCATTCAACGGGTTCGGTGGGGACTTTTGTACCAACGATGAACGCGCCGGTGCACTACTCTCGGATCATGCCCACGACGGAGAAGCCTCCAAGATTTAATGGGGAAGGCTTCAAGAGGTGGAAACAAAAGATGCTTTTCTACCTCACGATGCTTGGCTTCGCTAACTTCGTGAAGGAAGACGAACCACCTACTCCGGACAAGGACGAAACTAGTTTCCATGTTCACGCTGCCTACGATAATTGGCACAATGGGGACTATCTGTGCAAAGGATTTCTCCTGAGTAGCCTAGAAAATAGTTTGAGTAATTTGTACTCGGATGCAAAGACCTCTAAAAATATCTGGGAGGCACTTGAGAAAAAATATAGTTCCGACGAGGCTGGAACTAGGAAATTTGTAGTCACGAATTTTATGGACTACAAGATGATTAACGTCCACGTCAAGGGGATGATACTTCCGGATACTTTCACGGTTTCTGCCATGATTGATAAGCTTCCTCCAAGCTGGAAAGACTTTAAGACGTATCTCAAGTACAAGCGAAAGGTGATGTCTCTTGAAGATGTTATCCAGAAGGTGCGAATTGAGTCCGAAGTTCGAGTTCAATACAAGAATTCGAAAAGTTCGGATGAACCTCGAGTGAACTTGCTTGAACGAGGAGACAACTCGAAGAAAAGGCCGCGTCCTGGTAAATCTAAGCCTAAAGCTCCCTCTTCTAAGAAGTTCGAAGGCAGTTGTTACAATTGCGGTTATCCTGGACACATGTCTAAGAACTGTCGCAGGCCTAAGCAGAAGAAGGCCAAGCCGAGTGCCCAACTAGCCGAGAGGGAGATGACTAGTGATGACCTCGTTGCGGTTATCACTGAAGAAGCTAACATGATCGAGAACCGTAGTCAATGGTTCATCGACACTGCTGCAACCGCCCATGTGTGTGCTGATCGAAACTTGTTCTCCAAATACCTTCCTTGTGAGGGAAGGAAGTTGAACATGGGAAATCAAGCTTCTTCGGAAGTTGCTGGTACTGGTATGGTTGTCCTCAAAATGACTTCCGGAGGGGAGATCACTCTGAATGAGGTGCTGCACGTTCCGGACATCCGAAAGAACTTAGTCTCTGATTCAATACTTGTTAGTCGTGGCTTTAGACTTGTATTTGAGACTAATAAATTTGTATTGTCTAAGTTTGGGATACCACTAGGTAAGGGTTACCTTACAGATGGTTTGTTCAAACTAAGTGTAATGGCTATACGCCCAAAACAAGTCATTAATAAAATTGCTTCTTATTCCTCTTACTTGACTGAGTGCTCTAACTTATGGCATTGTAGATTAGGCCACGTTAATCTAAATGTAATAAAATATTTATCAAATCTCAATTTACTTAAGGTAAATGAATTTGTTAAGTGTGAAATTTGTGTAGAAGCAAAAATGACTAAGTTGCCGTTCAAATCGGTAGAAAGGAGCACGGCACCTTTAGAATTAATTCACACAGATGTATGTGATTTAAAGTTTGTGCAAACTAGAGGTGGTAAAAAGTATTTTATTACTTTTATTGACGATTGCATAAGATACTGTTACCTTTATCTTTTGAGAGGTAAAGATGAGGCTATTGAAACTTTCAAGAACTTCAAAAATGAAGCCGAAAATCAACTTAACTGCAAAATCAAATCTATCCGGAGTGATAGAGGAGGGGAATACGTAGCTCCGTTTGAGGATTTGTGCAACGAAAGTGGCATAATTCATCAAACTACAACTCCGTACTCACCTCAATCGAACGGAGTTTGCAGAACGCAAGAATCGTACTTTGAAAGAGATGATGAATGAGTTGTTGATTAGTTTTGGGTTACCTCAGAACATGTGGGGGGAAGCTGTTTTAACAGCTAACTACATCCTCAATAAAATTTCACTAAAAGGAAGGGACGAAACTCCCTATGAGTTGTGGAAAGGAATGAAACCTTCTTACAAATACCTCAAAGTGTGGAGGTGTTTAGCGAAGGTAGAAGTGCCTCTACCGAAACAAGTGACAATCGGACCCAAAACGGTTGATTGTATTTTTATTGGTTATGCACTGAATAGTAGCGCCTATCGATTTATAATTCATAGGTCGGATGTTCCAGACATGAATGTCGGAACCACCATTGAGTCAAGGAATGCAATATTCTTTAAAGACATCTATCCTTGTAAGGATAAAGTTGCATCCAGTTCAAACACTGGTAATGCTGAAGGAACTACAAGTCACGAACTTGTGGGGGTTGAACCTAAGTCTCGCAAATGACCCGGTTCAGAACTTGAAGCTCTAACTCCTAGACGGAGCACTCGAGCTAGAGTTGCTAATGACTTTGGTCCTGACTATGTGGTTTTTCTCCTGGATGAAGAACCAAACTCACTGAAAGAAGCTTTCTCACAAACTGATAGTTCATTTTGGAAGGAAGTTGTACAGAGCGAGATCGATTCGATCATGCAGAACCATACGTGGATTCTGACTGACTTACCTGAAGGTTGTAAACCTTTAGGGAGTAAATGGATTCTGAAACGAAAGTTCAGAGCTGATGGATCAATCGATAAGTATACAGCTTGTTTAGTTGTGAATGGTTTTCTCCAGAAGGAGGGTTATGATTTATTTGACACATACTCTCCTGTGACGAGAATTACCTTCATCCGGGTGCTTCTAGCGATTGCTGCTTTGCACAATCTTGAGACTCACCAAATGGATGTAAAAATAACTTTTCTGAATGGAGATTTGGAAGAAGAAATTTACATGGAACAACCTGAAGGTTTTGTAAAACCTGGATAAGAAAGAAAGGTGTGCAAACTTGTTAAGTCTTTGTATGGCTTGAAACAAGCACCTTTACAATGGCACTTGAAATTTGACGAAGTGATGATGTCAAATGGGTTCAAGATAAACGAGTGCGACAAATGTGTATACATTAAGAATACTAATGACAGATTTGTTATAGTATGTCTTTATGTAGATGATATGTTAATCATGGGTAGCAACCTACAAGTGATTAACGAGACGAAACTCATGCTAAAAAGAAATTTTGACATGAAGGATCTGGGAGTTGCGGACACTATTCTTGGCATAAGAATCATAAGAACTCCAGATGGAATTGTCTTATCACAATATCATTACATTGAGAAAGTGATCAAGAAATTCAATGCACACGATAGTCTTCCAGCAAAGACACCTATGGAACTCAACGTTCACTTAAGTAAGAATAGAGGTGACCCTGTTGCTCAAAAGGACTATGCTAGTATCATCGGATGTTCGATGTACATATCCAATTGTACAAGACCTAGTCTAGCTTGCTCGGTAAACAAATTGAGTCGATATACAAGCAACCCAAGTGGAGAACACTGGAAAGCGCTTGTGAGAGTTTTGAGATACTTAAAGTATACTCTGAACTTTGGGCTACATTATGGTAGACATCCCAGGGTACTTGAAGGTTACTGTGATGCAAACTGGATATCCGATACAAAGGACTCTCTATCAACAAGTGGATATGTGTTTGTAATAGGGGGAGGAGCTGTTTCTTGGAGATCCACTAAACAGACATGTATAGCCCGATCCACCATGGAATCAGAATTTATCGCTTTGGACAAAGCAGGTGAAGAAGCTGAATGGCTTCGTAACTTTTTAGAAGATATTCCATATTGGGAGAAACCCGTGCCGTCGGTGATGCTTCACTGCGATAGTCAAGCTGCTATTGGAAGGGCAAGAAGTGGTTTGTATAACGTTAAGTTTCGACATATTCGTCGGAGACATAACACCGTGAGACATCTGTTATCGAGTGAGATTATCTCAATTGAATACGTAAGGTCAATAGATAATCTAGCGGATCCATTCACTAAGAACATAGCTCGAGATCAGATGTACAAGTTGCTTGAAGGAATGAGAGTGAAATCCACATCTTAAAGATGATTGTAGTGGAAACCCAACCATGATGAGTGGAGATCCCACAAACTTGGTTCAATGGGAAAACTAAACTGCAAAAGTTTGGGTAAGTAAACCTCTACGACCCTATTCCTTAAACGCAAAAGTAGAGTTTATAATCTGTCACGTGGTGAGATTAAATCTCTGATTTTTAATGATTCTTGTGCAGGTCTTTGACTTGAGTATGACAGAATGCTGACTTGAAGAATCACCTATGTAAGCAAGAAGTGAGGGCCGCTTCTACTGAAGCTTATGAATCCAAAGAAGTTGTCCATGGCCAGAAACGGATACAAACGTGAGAACGGAAGAATTTTAAGACCTTAGTGGGTTGGTACTATTGTCTAGTATACACAAAGGGGAATAGTTCAAGAATTATGTTCACTAATCCGCCGGTATGCTCGGTAGTATTAACTAAGGAGGGTTCAAGGCCACAAACCACCTATCCCTATTCTCTATTGTCTCTTAAGGACTGAGCTATGTATTTGCATTCTTGCATTTCGTTTTTGGAGTTTCTCACTCATGTGGGGGATTGTTGTAAATTGGATTAATTCTAATTAAATGGTACAGCGATAATTCATGTTAATGAATGATATAGAATTAATCTACGTGTCGTGTAGATAATCGTAGCATTTTGAATTTCTCAAATTCATTTATTGGTGAGTGAGAAATGATGCTTGAAAGTTGAACGGTTTGCTTTAATGCTTTATCGGTTATCCCACATTGAAGGTTAGTTAATGTGGAAAGAGAGTTTAAAAATGATTACATTTCTTTAATGTATATCAAGTGGGTCAGAGAGTGTTGTGGGCTTTGTGTAAACGAAGCTCACGCGGGCTCTTGGACTTGGGTTCGCCAATCCGTCTTCGGCGGATCCGAGCGGATCCGAGCCCGAGCCCGGTCCCGGGCCCGGACCTCGGTCCTCAGTCCTGGGTCTTGGGTCTTGGGCAATTGGTCCGAATTGGCTGGTCCGATTGAGGTGGTCCGATTGGGGTCCTTGTTCTGATTCAACCCTGGCTAACCTTTTGACCCTTGTTATTATTTTGTAACTCCTGACCGTTCAGGTCAAACGTCATGCTATTTAATCATGCATGGACGTTACTTTGACCAATCACCTGACTGCGTTTGAATAGACACGCTGAACCTGTCCAAGTTCATGCTGTCAGGTGCCAAACATTTTTGAATGTCTTAATGACATTAATACAAGCTGTAACCTTCCCTGCTGGAACCCCTATAAAAGGGTGAGGAGCTCCATTATCTCCATACACGAGAATATACCTGAAGCACCTGCAAAAACGAAGAACACTCATATACACTGCATATTATTTTTCTGTTTTATTTTTCTTTACATAGCTCAGACCATATTCATCCTGTTCGTCGGAGCTCTGATATTTACGGTGCTGTAATATCAGAGACGAAGTCGTTTTATCTTTGGGGACGAATAGCCAAAACCGAAGGGCACTTGGGGCTATTTCGTCTTGCGGAAAGAGTGCTTACTCGACTTGACTTGACGCTAGATTTATACATTATGTTCTTATATTTTTTCCAATTTGTGATTTTCTTATTTCAGTTCCTGTTTGTGCTCGATTAATTGTAATAGTTCTTACAAATATTTCTAACAATTTCTAAATATTATTGCTTGTGCATAGCCATGAAAAAGTGCCACAGTATCTGCCTCCTCGGAGGTAAAAGGAGTTTGTCCTTCCTACCATAAAAACTCTCTACACCAGCAATTTCAAGAACCAATAGAAGAAAATTTCAAAATTCAATGAGTTCTATGTTCTCATCTACCATCACAATGTATTAGCTCTCAAATAATTGCCAGTTTAAAAAAAATACAAATCTTTAATATTAAAACTAAAATTAATTTCTAGTTATGGTGTTCATATGTTTAGTAACAACTAAATGATTACGAGTAGAAACTCTTATAGTTGTTTTTACTTAAGTCATTGAAGCTGGAACTTTCCTTCAGAGCATCACTTGAAACCTGATTATCATCTTCAACCTAAGATTCTGTTGCAAAAAATGTAGATGGGAAACAACCTTTCCATTTAATTTCCATACATGTAAATCAAATCTTCAATATGTTTCAAGAGCGAAAACAGACCAACATACATACATATATACATACATAGGGAATATTGCTTTTTTTGCCATTATATTGTCTACTTTAAAAAAAAAATATTTTATTGACGTGGCGTTATTCAATATTTTTTTATCATTTTTTTTAATTTTAAACATTAATTGAAGAAAAAAACTTGGGAAAGAAAATCAATTTTCTTTTATTATATTTTATCTAATTCAATATTCACTACTACAAAAAAGCCTTTTACAACGGTATATTAACAACGGTTGTTGAATAACCGTTGTAATAGAGCAATCCGATAACATTACAAAGGTTATGTTAACAACCGTTGTAATAGTCAACTAACGACAACGATTATTTTACAACCGTTGAAAATGTCCGTAGTAAAATATATTAACCAATATACTACGACGGTTTCCTTACAATCGTTCTAAATACACGTCGTAAAATATAATTAGTTTAATTAAGTTAACTTAGTTTATAATTAGGATTATATTAAAAATAACAAAAAAATTAAAAAAGACGTACATTTAATTAAAATCAAATTTACCAAAACATGACAACATATACACATCGCGACTAAACCACAAGCCTCGATCCCTAATTCAGAAATTGAATCCTCTATTTCTTCTTTGACCGCCGGACGGTGGCGACTCCGACGGACTAGAGTCTGATGGTCGATGTGTTCGGATCTCCGGCGAGATCTTGCAGCGGTGGTGATGGTGGCTTCGAGGCGGCAGAGGCTCCCGAGTTCAATTCCAATTTCAGGCCACGAGGTTTATGTACGGCTCGGGTCTAGAGTGATGGCCTTTCTGATTCGGCGGATATGGCGGTGACGAGCGAGCTGGCATCCAGGAATGGCGGTGGCGCTGGGTGCTGCAATTTTCTGGCAGCGGCTATAGTCGAGCGATGGGGGCCTCGGCGGTTCATGGTGAGCGCCTCGATGGTTTTGGGTTTTGTAGGCGGTTCCTGTAATTTAACCCTAATTATGACTTGTACATATCAAAATGATATTTCATGTGAAACTTAGGTGGTCTTAGCATCAACCTACATATATCTATGAGTTCTGCCAGCTCCTCTAAGTACACCTCCAGTTTATCTCTCTAACCCTCTTGCTTTCATTTTTTCTTTTTACATTTTCTTTTTTAAATAAGTGTTGTATTTTGTAAAAATTAAAATATGACCTTGTTCTTTCATGTTCCTGATGTTTTTGATCCAGGATTGAAATCTTTGGTGAAAATATTAGGTTTATTTATTTGTGTTATTTTGAAGAATTCTTTTTAATTATTAACAGTTTGTGGTCAAGAAAGATCCCTTTTTTTTTTCCTTTTTGATTTGCAGTTAATTAATATATATCTATATCTTCTTGGTGTACCTTGTGTTATTGGCAGGAGTCTGGCAAATAATAGTGAGACTCCATGAATAATTATGATTCCAGTGAAATCAACAGATTATTTTTCAGTCAAAACTTTTTGCTTTTAACTGGTTTGAAGCCTGATCTGTCTTCTTTAACAGAAAATAAAATATAATTGTCAAATGAATTGCATCATGATCAGACAGACTTCAGATATATTTGTAATTTATAATGAGTTTAATCTCTCTTTCTTTATTTATTTCCATTTCTTTTAACAGGTTTTTGCATATGTTTGCGCAGAGATTGTTTGACATTCATTTCAGAGAAAATTACTTAAAGAAATTAATATTTTAAATTAATGATTTTTTTATTTTGCATATAATCAATGACATACTGACATAATTAGGTTTATTAACATATATGACAGGATCGTTTTAAGTTTATTCAGCTTTTCTAGGGCTAGCTAAAAAGAAGGATCAGCTTATATATTTAAACTAATAGATTATCTATCTTCCTTTGTGCCAGCAGCATGCTCAAAACACTTGAAAGGTATCAAAAATGCAGCTACGGATCGTTAGAGGTCAATAATCCTGGGAAAGGTATTGAGGTATGTATGTTGATTTCTTTGTCACTCAATTTATTGTTTTGAAATATCTCCTTGTAGCAAACCAGCTACAGAGAATACCTTAAACTGAAATCCAAGTATGAGTCTCTACAACGATATCAAGGTACGTACTATTGTGTTGTATTTAATTTAATTTTAATAATGTCCCTTCTATTTATGAAATCTACATTTTTACAACAACCACGATCCAATCGGATTTCTTGGCACTCTAATATATACATACTTTCATGTGTTGCAGGCAACTTCTTGGGGATGACTTGGGACCTCTAAACATCAATGACCTTGAGCACATAGAACATCAATTGGAGACATCATTGAAGCACATTAGGTCTACTAGGGTAAGCTCCATTTGATTTTCATATGAACTTTAATTGTTGTAGGATATCAGGTGAGAGATGCCCTAATTTTACTTTATTTTATTTTAATTCAAGTTTAAGTTTTTAATTTTCTTTTTCTTTATGTCCCATCTCATCTGGAATTGGACATTTAATAACTTCCTGCAAACTCGTGAAGGTCCTTGCTTTTTTTTTTTTTTAATTTGGACTAATTCATCTCTAGAAATAACTAAAGTTGCAGTAAATATAAAATAATATTGTTCTCTTCCACTGCTTTCTGATTGATTTACACTTGATCTAACTTTTTGTCCAGACACAGTTTATGCTTGATCAGCTTTCTGATCTTCAAGCAAAGGTATCTGCATTAATTAATTTCATAGGCAAATTAATATTATATAGTTATATTTCTACTATATACATATATAACATGATCATTTGTGGACTTGTGAAGGAGAAGAAGATTGACTTGTACATAGAGTTTTTCAGCTTGATGCAAAATAGTTCAGAGTAGGCCATTAAAGTGAACTATAAGCTCAAATTAGGTTCAATTGTTCAGAGAGGATACATATTCAAATATGGTGCATGCAAATATCAATCTCAAACCAGACGTCCAGTGATTAAAACAGTTCAAACCCGTTTGTGTGTACCCTGTACTACCTTCAAATGATGGAAAAAATTCAATTATCTCATAGCTTCTATTTCATATGGTTATACATTTTTACTTTGTATCAAATTTAACTTCTGAAGGGATCGCGTAGTGAAAAAGAAACAATTCCACAAAATATCATTATTATTATTCTCTCGGTTTATATTTGTAGTACATTTATACAGTTGGTTATTAACCTATTTACTCAAAATTTATTTTTGTGTTGTATATTAGTGTAATAAGCAATCCGAAGGTTGAGAATGTGAATATTACGTTATGCGTTGGATGTGGACCATAATTCGAGTAGGAATAACGGACAACTGGGAGGAAGTAATATAATTTCTAACTTTAACTATTTTATTTATAATTTGTATTTGTTATTGTGTTACAATATATGTTACATGTATTTAATGATAACGAACGACTTCATCCAAATGACATTGAAGAAATTTGGAAAGAATGGGCAAGATGTTTTTATGAAATGAAGAACGGATTATTGGATGATTAGAATCGTGTGTTATGTTAGCATTGAAATTTAGAAGTTTATTGATTAGGTTGGTTTTGGTCGTTTGGATTTGAGATGTGTCTAAAATGTGGTTAAAACTAGTACTTTGTGTAGGCCATATGTATTTCATTTTTCGAATTATATAGCTTATTTTGATGAATTTTACCATGTATAGTTGGTTGAATTATTATTGGATTACGTTATTGCTTTTGTTTTCGGGTGAATTGTTCGGTGTTGTACGCTTATTGTTTGGTTGGGTTATGCGAAATGAATTGGTTACAAATTTTCATGTGTGAATCATCTAAAACGGAAAAAATTGTAAAAAAAAAAAACATTAGTTCTACATCAGTTATATGAAAAATCGATGTTAACTTTACATCAGTTTTATGAGAAACCGATGTAGTACAATCTAGTCTTACATCAAGTATCTCATTTACATCAGTTTTCTGAAAACGGATGTAGTACAGTCCGATCTCACATCGGGTATTAATAGTTACATCGGGTCTATGGGAAACCGATGTAGTATAGTCCACATCGGGCAATTCAAGTGTTTACATCGGTCTTTTGTAAAACCGATGTAGTAAATTCCAGTCTTACATCAGTTCTACAACTGATGTAGTACTGTGAACATTTTACATCGTTGGCTATTATTTTAATAACTGTTATTATAAAATTATTAAATAAGCAGTATTTATAATAAAATTTAATATAATTTTAATTTTAGAATTTTAAATATTCTATATAAGTAATTAAGATTTATTTGAAATAATCTAAGTATGTAACTAAATATTAGTAATAAACTCAGTCTTACATAAAAATATATAGTTATATAATAATGGTGGTGGTGATGATGATGATGATGATGATAATGATGATGATGATAATAATAATAATAATAATATTGATTAGACACTAGCAAAATGCAACATGGGTTGAGAGTATGACATTTATTTGATTTTTCAAAATATGTAACTAATATTATTAATGGATTTAATATAAAATAATATAATAATAATTAATAAATAGAGATTAGACACAGGTTTATAATGCTTCTTTGGGATTTTATAAGTATGTAAATAAAATTATTAACGAATTGAATCTAACAATTAAAGTAAAATTATGTAATAATTATAATAATTAATAAATAATTTAGACACGTAAAAGGTACGGATTGAAGATACATCATTTGAAATTTTCATTTTACATAAAATTTTATAATTATCACAAATATATTTTATATTTATTTCTTGATAAACCACGTGTAATGCACGGATATTAAACTAGTAGATGTGAGTTTCAATGAGAACTCTCTCTTATTTGCGAACCAACAGTGCTTTTATTATACAATCATAGTGCTTTATTAATATATCAGTTATATACACTTGTATTATATAATCCTAATTCTTTTAATCAAATAAGAAAAAATACAAAAAATTTGTTTATTTAATTAGACTTAAGATCCATAATTGATCTTCACAAATAAAAACATGATTCTCATTTGAAAATATATATGTGTGTGTGCGCGTGCGCATGCGCACATTCATGTCAATTATTAAATTTGAATTTTTGCCTCCGCTCCGCCTCAGGTTGTCATAATTGTTTATATTGCATGAATAATTGTTAGGACCTTTCTCTTATTGTTTATTCTAACGTATCGAAGTAGATTATACTAGAACTGAAAGTGATCAGTGGATGAGAACTCAATAATTTCTCAACCCTACTTGTTTGTTGGCAGCCAGAGAGACATTCTATTTTTGTAAAGCAATTCGATTTTGGGGAAATTCATAAGAGGCTCGATTTAACAAAATCGTGTCATAATAAGGCTTGAATTTTAAACTCTCAATTGAAGGCTCTAATTTTCAAAGGGCTTGTTTGGTTTAGAACTCCCAATACCAGGATTTAGATTTTACAATCCTCGTTTGTTCTACGACTCAAATTTTCAACCCACAACCAACAATTTCAAACACCTTAATCCACACTCAATTATTTTATCAAATCATCATTATATTTAAAAAATTAAATATTACTAAATACAATATAATAATACATTATCATCCACTTTCCACACATGATTTGACATCAAATACAATATAAAAATACATTATCATCAATTTCCAGACATGATTTGACATCTACAATAAAAAGTAAAGGATTCTTAATCATATAACAAACAAAGATTCTTATTATTCACATAATTCTCAATACTCAAGATTATGAATACCAGAATTCAGAATCCCAACGAAACCTAATCCAAACAGCCTCAAAAAATTTCAATTGAGGGCTCATATCATATTTACATTTTGATTCTCACTTGAAAGCCTCTATTAACCTTGGTTAAGTAAAACGCTGATGGCACAACTAATCCCAAAAGCCTGCAATTTTTATCTTCTTCTTTTTTTTTTATGGCCTTTATATTGTCAAATACCATCAATAAATAAATAAATAAAATCTCAAACAAGGACTCTATTAAACTAGTTGCTATGAATATGAGTTAAACCATAGTTATGTAAGTGTGTTGGCGTGTCAATTAATCACAAACCAAGGTTAAACTAATTTTTTTTTTATTGATGATATTTGGCAATATAAAATCCATGAAAAAAAAGATAAAAATTGCAGGCTTTTGTGATTAGTTGTGCCATCACCGTTTTCCTTAACCAAGGCAATTCTTCTTTTTCCCACAGTAACAAAAGATCTTCGTCGTATGTGGGGCTTTTCCGAGTATTTTAGAAAAAGACTAATGGCCTGTTCGTCTATCTACGGCCAATCTACGGTAGAAGAGAAGGTTCCATCGGTACAATTCTTTATTTCAGTTTCAGGGTTCCCCGTCTCTTTTTTTTTTAACAAATGTACAGTTTGGGAAGGGGTTTTGATTGATCAAAAAGAAGAATCTACTTCAACCGATATGCCCTTAGGCACGGCCATACATAACATAGAAATCACACTTGAAAAGGGTGGACAATTAGTTAGAGCATCGGGTGCTGTAGCAGGAAACAACTCTCAGAGATCTTTTTTCCTCAAGATATGTTTTCAGATACCGCTATACAATTACAACCCATTTTTGCTCAATAGATACAAAATACCCACGCTTTAGCCCCCGGTGCAACGGCAAGCACCAGTTTAACCTGGGGGGTGGTGATTTGGTAGCAGTGGGCGGCAAGGTGTCCTACAAAGATTTAATTTCAGTGATTGCCTTTTACTCCGGCGAGCTAGGACAAGAGTAGAGGCTGTATTTAATTTATTCGGAACTATTAGAGCGGGATGCACTTTTTGGGGAATATGAGTCGAAGCAATAACAAGAATATTTCGAGTGGAACATCTTTCAGAGAGATGGTTCACTAATAGACCGAAGGATAAGTAATTCGACTCATTCACATCCAGATCATGAATGTTTGGAATCCATATTATGCAAGGAGACATTGCTTTTGCTAATTCGAATTGAAGGGTGATATTAAATATGTCTATTTCCGACATCATATCCATAGTTAGCGCATTCATCATAGTTAGCAGTTCCAGTCTTCTTTCGTTTCTCGACGGTGAAGTAAGGCCCTAAAATTGTGGTCATTTTATTTCTATCTTTCCATACATAACCGAAGAACTCATGTCTGCTTTTCGTGAAAAAATACCAATTGAAGTGGAGGGTTTCTTCAAACAACAAAGGCTATCGGTAAAGGAAGCATAGGCCTCTAACTCGGTTCATTCCCTAAATGGTAATGGTAGGTAGGCCGGTACCCCTTCTTTGGTTCTTACAAGGTAGGCTCGTGCCCGAGTTCACTCGTTAAAGAAAGGTTCTAGCGGTAAAGTAAAGAAAATCCTCCCTTCTTGCTTCCTTCTTCCTACAGTACTGGATCGTGATCCAATCCGGTTATTGGCATGGCAAGTGAGAATCAAAATGTAAATATGATATGAGCCCTCAATTGAAACTTTTTGAAAATTAAAGCCTTCAATTAAGAGAATTTAAAATTTAGGCCTTATTATGATACGGTTTCGTTAAATCGGGTCTTCTTATGGAGTTTTCCCATTTGATTTTAGCTTGATTTAATAATTGACACTAGAACATAAATTGAACGAAAACCTAATCAAATTTAATGGTTCAATTCGATTCACACCGATATTTCGATTCAATCAGTTAATTGAACTGCTAACACCCCTAGTTGCAAGTAAATATTTCAACGCGGTCAAGGGTTTAATTAAATGAATAATATATATTTAAATATGAATTAAAAAATGTGTTAGTTTGAAAATAACTTACGAAAATGTGTCAGGACGCTCCTGGGAATAGCGTCCCACTCTCATTCTAGAAGGTACAAATAGTAACCGTTTTATAATGTGAGCGAGACGCCATTCCAAAGGCTTCCCGAACCTAAAGTGACTTTCTACTCTTTTTTGGGTTTGAAATAAAAAAAAAGTAAAAAAAATTAACATTTTCATAAAATTAATAATTTTCTCATTTACAAATAAAGTCAATTTTATTAAATAATTAACACCTAAACAAGAAACGAATAAATTTGAATTTTCACATAATTAACGATTTCTCACAAAATAAATAAATTAAGACTTTTTTTCACATAATTAATAATTTTATATAATTTAATTTTTCACATAATTAAGAATTTTACACAAAATAAATCAATTTGACATATTAACAAATTTAATTATTCACATAATTAATAATTTCATCACAAATCAATAAATTTAAATTTCACAAACTTATAAATTATTAATTATGTGAAAAAAAGTCTTTATTTATTTCTTTTGTAAAAAATCATTAATTATGTGAAAA
The DNA here is from genome assembly GCA_014905375.1 of Phtheirospermum japonicum. NCBI lineage: Eukaryota > Viridiplantae > Streptophyta > Magnoliopsida > Lamiales > Orobanchaceae > Phtheirospermum > Phtheirospermum japonicum. The sequence goes on from BMAC01000491.1 coordinate 27,741, forward strand.
TTCGAATTTATTCGTTTCTTGTTTAGTTGTTAATTATTTAATAAAATTGATTTTATTTGTAAATGAGAAAATGATTAATTTTGTGAAAATGTGATATTATTTTTTTCAGACCCAAAAAAGAGTAGAAAGTCACTTTAGATTCGAGAAGCCCTTGGAATGGCGTCCCGCTCACATTCTAAAACGATTTTTTATATATATCTTCTACAATGTCACACTAGGTCCGGACGCATCTGGAATAGCGTCCCGCTCACATTCTAGAAAGGTACTTTTGTACCTTCTAGAATGTGAGCGGAACGCTATTCTCAGGAGCGTTTTAACAGTTTGGGGAATGGAAGCCGAACTTCCTTTTGGTTCGCCCCGAAAACGACTTTCCTTTTTTAAACCCATTTTTACGAAATTCAAAAAAAAAATTGAAAAATTAAAAAAGAAGTATTTTGGAGTTCTACTAGTTTTCAAAGGTAAAACAAAATTTCTTGGAAAACACACATTTTTGTAAGTTGTTTTGAAACTAACACATTTTTTTAAGGGATAATTCCCGATTACTCCAATAGGAAAATATTTATTCCCAAAAAATCCATCGAAAAGTATTGATTCCCATTTAATCAAACTAATACATAAAAGTACAAATTTATCCTTACTAACTTGTTTTATTTTTCAATTCTTATTTTCCCTAAATTTAACTCAAATAAAATTCATATTAATTTCATACTACCATGYTAATCCTGTTTTATTTCTCAAWTTTTATTCTTACCCAAATTTAACTCAAATAAGATTCATATTAATTTCATAGTACCGTGTTAATCGCCGGACGTCGTCTTTTCTTTCCGAGGGCCAAAAAGATCTCTGTAAATCATCCCATCATCTTCACTTCATTCCTTCCCTTGGAGCAGGGGGGAAAACCCAGCAAAGCTAACACACACAGTTTTCATGGCGATTCTCGCAACACTGCCAAACCCAAACCTTTTCTCAACCCTACCCACCACCCCACCCCCTCCATCCCTCGCCCCCGCCCAAACCCCCCATTCCAATCCCCAAATACCCACCCCACATTGAAATCCCA
>BMAC01000491.1:29362-46911 GCA_014905375.1 Phtheirospermum japonicum
GCTCCGATCGAATTCCATACTACATTCATAAAAAATATCATACTACGTTGTGGAATTCTATCGAATTTCATACTACATTCATAAAATTTTATACTACATTGTGGAATTTCAATTTATAAAACTCTAATTCATATTATAGAATTCCATACTACATTCATAAAAGTTTCATACTACGTTGTGGAATTCCAATTCATACTACGAATTCCATACTACATTCATAAAATTTCATACTACGAATTTCATACTACATTTATAAAATCTCATACTACATTCATAAAATTCCATACTACATTCATAAGAATTTCATACTATATTCATAAAATTTCATACTGTGGAATTAATGTTTTGACCGAGAATACATAAGGAATAAAGTCAAAATGAGAATATAATTGGCAATGTTTAAAACCATAAAAGATGATAATTATTATACTACCATGAATTACTCTTGTTTATTGAGTCTTGAATTATTTCTTCGATGGAATTCCATACAAAATATGGTAATTCTTATTAGACATGTGCAGAATTAATGTTTCATAGTACCGTCTTTAATCCTTTGGTTTTAGGGGGTATTAAAGACTATTACGAAACCCTAAATCATCCCCCCCTAACAGCCCCGCCTTCAAAACCCACCACCGCAGCTCCAAATACTACAAGCCCGTCAAGCCCGGCCAGAAAATCCCTCTTCCCGACGCCGATAACCGGTCAATCGTCGTCGGCAATTCCGGCATTTCCTATCAATTGCCCGGCGCCCCGTTCGAATTCATGTACAGCTATTCAGAAACGCCTAAGGCCCAGCCCGTGGCGATGCGCGAGCCGGCATTCCTGCCCTTTGCCCCGCCGACCATGCCGCGGCCGTGGACCGGGAAAGCCCCTATGAAGAAGGGCAAACGGAACATTAAGCTGTTTGAGCCATTGGGCGGCGATGATGGGAGCGATGAAGAAGATGACGATAGTGTTGGCGGGAAAAGGTACGAAATGTTGAGGGGTTACGAGCTGGGGAATTATAAGGTGCGGCCGCGGGAGGAAGTGTTGGGTGAGCCGCTGCGGAAATGGGAAATTAAGGAGATGATCAAACCCTATTTGTCTAGTAATAGACAGGTGAATTTGGGTGAGTTTTTTTTTTTAAAATTTATCTTTAGTAGTCAATAAAATTTTATGTTGCAAAAATGTTTCTTGGAATTAAGTCTTATTCTAAGTATTTAAGTTCTCAAGCTGCATTTTTAGGAAAATAATATTTGTTTTTCTTTTCTTTTTTTAATTAATCTTGTGTAGGTAGAGATGGATTAACTCATAATATGTTGGAGTTGATACATACGCATTGGCGAAGACAGCCCATATGTAAAGTTCGTTGTTTAGGTGTTCCGACTGTTGACATGGACAATATATGCCGGTGCCTCGAGGTTTTTCACATTTCTCATTACATATAAAAAAAAAAAACATTTCTTCAAGAATTTGTCAATTTCTCATATGATTAACTGTTATTTTCATGTTATTGCAGGAAAAATCTGGCGGGAAGGTGATTCATAGGGTAGGTGGGGTTTTATATCTGTTCCGAGGTAGAAATTACGATCACCAAAAGCGTCCTCAATTACCCATCATGCTTTGGAAACCGGCTACACCCGTTTATCCCAAGCTTATACAAGACGCTCCGGAAGGGTTGACCAAAGAAGAAGCTGATGAATTGAGGGCGAAAGGGAAAAGCTTGATGCCAATTTGTAAATTGGGTAAATTGAATTTGTCGATGCTAGTTTTGGGCTTTTTTGCTTTTTTTCATTCATTAAAATAAATAAATACTTAAAAATCTGGTTTTCAAAAAAATAGCTAAAAAAGACAATTTTGTTTATTTAAAAAGAATAAATGGCTAAATAATTCAGTAATGTAGTAGAACTCGATAATTCAATACTCGATTAATTAATAACCTCGCTTAAATAATATTTACTGTTGGCCCCGACTTAGGGGCAACATGTTAAATTAGTATCTCGATTATTTAATATTCTCGCTGAATTATTTTAGTAGTCACAAGATTAATTCATAAAGGTTTTACTGTATATGTGTGGTGATACTAGCTTTTTATTTATTTACTTTTTTGTCCTGATAATTTGTTTTTTCCGTTGATGATATTATAATAGCGAAAAATGGAGTTTATATTACCCTGGTGAGGGAGGTGAGGACTGCTTTCGAAGGATCTGTATTGGTGAAGATCGATTGCAGAGGGATGCATGCTAGTGATTATAAGAAGCTCGGAGCTAAGCTCAAGGTTCTTTTTAATAAAATAAAATAATGATTAAACTAAATAATAAAAAATGACATATTTTTTTATTCTTTTTAGGAATTGGTACCGTGCGTGTTGCTATCTTTTGACGATGAGCAAATACTAATGTGGAGGGGAAGAGAGTGGAAGTCCATGTACGAGAATGAAACTCCTAAAATAAACCTCTCATCCGGTGATTGCTCAAAAATTACCAATATTTCAGGTACATTATTTAAATAATTTAGTTTATTTAAATTATTTCAGGCCTATTATATTTATTTTAATTTTTAAAAATTGATTATCTTTTTTTTTTTTGGCGCAAATCAGATCGGAAACCTGTGAGCTCAAGCCCTAAAATGATGTCACTGTGGGAGCGTGCTATCGAATCTGGAAAGGCATCGGTTCTTGATGAGCTTAATCTTAGTCCTGATGAGCTTTTGTCGAGGGTTGAGGAATTTGATAGCATGTCTCAGGCAGTCGAGCACTCGTATCCAGCGATCATCTATTCGAATAAAGACAGTGAAAACGATGATTTGGATGAATACAGTGATAATTATTACATTAATGACTCGTTCGAAGGAGTTGAGTCTACAGTCCCAGTTGGATCGCTGCCCATTGATATCATAGCTAAGCAGCTATCTGACGGTGAGGATGAAGTGTTGAAACTGTAAGATTGTGGCATAATTTTTTATTGTTCTCTATTTATACGGCAATTGGCCCTTTTTAGCAACTCTTTACAGAATCAAGTACATTATCTTGTACATTCTACGGTGTATTTATATATTGTAAATTCTCATATTTCATTTAACCGGCTTAATTTAATTTCTGATATATGAATTCCTTTTTCTAACTTTACTGGTTGAACTTCGTAAAGTCATTTGATAGAACAGTGTTTTTCTTTTCCCCCTCTTCTGTACAACTCTTAATAGAAAAAATAAGTGCGATTTATTAATAAAACTTGTTCACGCTAAATAGAAGAATGATGAAAATTAACGAAGACATATTTAAATGTGCCCTTTTAAATAATTTGTCCTTGTAAATAGAATGATTTAAGTGTTACAAATTTTCGTTATATGTGACTAAGTAAATGTTGAGGCACTTCTGCGTATGTTTATTAATAAATTTTATTAGCTTCTTAAATCTCATATTTTTATTATAGATATCCTTATTTATTTATTTAATTTTTTGTGGCGTCCATTTGTTTATAAGTGACGAGTGTTAAAAATTGTATAATCCGATTAAGTAACTTCAAATAATCAATTTTTTAAATATGTATAATTATATTTTTTATAAACAAAATTATTATTTTTATCTATTTCTCATACTTATGTTTTTTTAATATTTATATTTCATAAATATTATTGTTAAGTTGAAAAATAAAAAATTTATTAGAATTGTGATGGGGATAAAATAGATAGAAAAATTGATAAATATTTTAAATAAAAAAAATTAAAGAGACATAGTGACATTTATCATTAATTACTACATAAGTGAAAACAATTTTTTATAAACCACTAACTAATTACGATGAATGCCCCAACTCCTTCATTTAACTTTTAATTTAATTTAATGATTTTTGCCAATTAAAAAGAGTGTATTTGTAATCTAAAAAGTAGAAGTAAAAAATATTGATGGCTGCCAGTAAAATAGTCCAAATGATAGTTGAAAATAGTCAAAATTGAAGTGGCGGTTTAGATTTGCCAGCTGGCAATTTAATGTTAGGCTTTGGACGTGTAAATATATGCTTCTCTCTTCCTCATTTCATTGTTCTGTCTCTCTCTCTCTGCCCAAGCCCCAACAATCTCCCTTGACGAACAAAATCTAGAATCTTTATCAGAATCAAATAAAGATTGTTGGGCATATTCTCGAGTCTATTGGTCCCTTCTGGGATTTTCTCTTCATGTTCTCACAACAGCAAAGCACCCTTTTTTATTTTTATTTATTTTTTGGAGAAAGGCAACAGGAAAACACATCCCGGGATAGGATGGTTCTAATGAAACATTGATTTCAAGCAAATTCAGGTAAAATATCCCACCCGCCAATTTCCTTTTTTGTTTTTCTTTTCTTTCATTTTATGCTGCACTTACATATTTGATTGGCCCGCAATTTAATTTTTGTATTTCAGATAAATTGCAGAATGTGTGGATAAACAAACTGTGTTTTTTTCTGTTTATTGTCAGTGTTTTATGCTTCGTGATATATTTAAAGGTTTTCAAAATTTTTTTTTTTTTTTTAACAATTGTAAAGAGATAGAATCTCAATTCATTTACAATTGGCAGTTAGAATTATAAGCAAGATTATAGCCATCTTAACAGTGCTTTTAACAATTGGAAATAACAATGAGATTCTTACAGGCCCGTTTCGTGAAACTTGGTGGGGCCCGTCATGACAGTCGACACGACGGCCCCGAGTTATTGGTTAAACTGGAGATTCTTACTCTGTGCAATATGGATTTTAGTAGCTATGGTGTTTGCATCACTAATAATATGGAAATACGAAGGTCATAACAAATCAAAGAATCGAGCGAGGTGTTTGTATAAAGGCCAAGCTTGGGGAACATGTTCGAAATCAATCCGGCCCGTTTGGCTGCTCGCGTACCGGGTTTTCGCTTTCTGCGCCATGCTGTCATTGATTCTTGCTGATACAATCGTCCATAGCATCGGCATATTTTATTTTTACACACAGTAAAGCCCGTTATTTACTCTTTGCTTAACAGTAGGTTTGCTGTGAGACCGTCTAACATAAGTTTAATGTCTGATGATTATAGTTTTGAACAAAAATCCATACTTATTAGTTTTTTTCACATTGTTTTGAAAAGCACGACTTTTCAGTTTTCACGAACTTTTGCTTAGACCGTTTGATTCAAGACTTACGTCAGACGGTCTGATAGTAGTTTGATGTTTGTTTAAAATTTGCCTTAAAGAACTCATTTTTTAAAAAATAATTTCCTACTTTTTCTCACTATTTTCATCGTTAATTAAATAGGTGGACCTTTACTTTGGTGACTATCTATTTTGGGGTAAGTTATTATTTAAATCCATCCTTTTGTTTTTGTTTGTTTTGTATTCTAATTTATTGTGTAATTTTATGTTATATTATGACAAGAACCAGATATTCACTTGCTTCTGTTGTATTTTGTAGCTAGGATCTTCGCTCTCCATATATGGATATTTGCATCACCGCAATAAAGTGGAGGGACAAAATGGTAATTCTGTTTGTGCAGATGCAGAACGAGGTTCTTACGTACCACCAATACCTGGGGAGAACGAAAATATGCAAAGCATCGATAGAAGTTTGGATTTAAATAATGACACTAATTGCAACAATGCATCTGTTTGGGAATATGCCCTTCAAATAATTTTTCAGGTACACATTCTAAATATGAAACAATTGATTATTGAATTTTATGTTGCTATTCAATTTTTTCTTATCCATTTTTCACTTCTATTATAGACTTGTGCTGGGGCTGTTGCACTTACTGATGCTGTATTTTGGCTATTACTATACGCGTTTCTCACTGGCAAAGATTATAAATTAAACTTCGTAAGTACAAAATTTTCGATTTTTCTCGTTATATTTGAACTTGCTTCCTCATTTACTTTTTTGATGCTAGCTACACAATTGTGTCTGCAGCTGGTTGTTTGCATGCATTCTGTGAATGCCGTTTTCCTACTTGGTGACATTTTTTTAAACGGCCTGGTAATTAATATTCTATTTCTACAATCTTTTTATTTTATTTTATTTATTTTGGCTGCTTAATTTTAATCACTGACCAAGTGAATTTTCTTATTCCTTGCAGCGTTTTCCATTCTTCCGGATAGCGTATTTTGTTCTGTGGACAAGTATATTCGTAGTTTTCCAGTGGATTTTACACGTCTTTGTTTCAATCGGGTATATTTCGTCTTTTGTCCATCACATTATTAGATAATATACTCTAGTTTTTCATTCTGTAAGATTTTGTTAATTTTTTAATGTAACAGGTGGCCTTATCCTTTCCTAGACTTGTCATCTCCATATGCTCCCATATGGTAAGTATTACATCTTTCTTTGCTATAAATAAATATTTTCAAAATAAAAAATAAAATATTACAGTTAATTTTTTTTTTTATTTATTTAAATCATCCTTAGTACTTGTATGGTAGCCAAAAATCATACCTTTTTTTTTTTTTTTGCCAAAAATAAAATATTGCAGGTACTTGTGTGTGGGGCTGCCTAAGTTTACCGTGTTATGGGATTTTTAGTCTCATATTCAAGATAAAACAATGTTGTCTATCAAAGATAGCTGCTTCTCAATGACATTTGAATCTGTGAGTGTAAAGCAATCGATCTCTATTTCTATACACTCTACCCAATTATCAACACAGATTTTCATGAAAGGCCGCCTTTTTTTTTTTTTTTTTTTTTTATCCGCTTGTAATATTTCTCAAGGAAGAAGATGGTATCAGAGTAGAACAATAGCGACCTATGAGAAATTGGGCCGATAAATCATCATATATTTGAAGTCAAAGTTGATAAATTCATAATTAACCTTAGAATATATGGTGATTGGAGAATTAGATCGCAAATCGAATTTTAGGTTTGGAACGATGGCAACGAGTCGCTTCAAATGACATTAACTTTGTTTATTTCCTTTACTGGTGGATGGTGGTTGTTGCCAACGGACGACTAGAATTATTAACAAGTTTTTACTTTTTTTAAATAGGAATCAAGCCTTATTTTAAATTAATATTGGCGATTTCACATGCTAACTTGAAAGTCCGAAGTGTCTACAACGGGAGCGCTCGATATCTTTTTTTGCAAGTCAGACTAGCTGAAGTCGAGCTACACGGGGGATCGCACCACGTTCGATAGTTGCAGAAGAGATCGGACGCTCGATCCGATTTTTGAAGTATCTAACTATTTTGGACACATTAGTTATCATACCAAAAAATTCGGTATTGGTACCATACGTACCAAAAAGTTATCTCGAACATTTTCCTTTGTAGGATTAAGATTATCTTATTTATCTAATATAAATATAATATAAAGTCATAGATTATAATAAATATTTGTTGATATTTGTCACCGTAAATTTCCACTGCACAATAAATTGCGTTCATTTATACGAATTCCAGAACATATGGTGTTTGAGAATATCGAGTTCAAAATATTGAACACCAACCATCCATTGCAGGTGCTTAATCCATTTTGCTTTTGTAATTAAATCAAGTATATTTTTTATTTTTTATCCAAAAAGTAGAAGTCAAAAATATTGATGGGCAGTAATAATAGTCAAAATGATAGTTGAAAGTCAACATTGAAGTGGCGGTTTAGCTTAACCTGGCCCCTGCATTTAAATTTAGGCTTTGGAAGTAAAATTCATATTCTTCATTGTTCTCTACCCCTCCCCTGATCCCAACAATCTTCTTTGAAGAACAAAATTTTGAATATTAATCAGAGATCAAATAAAGATTGTTGGGCTTATTCTTCACTATATTCATCCCTTCTGGGTGTTTTTTTTTTCTTGTTCTGACAACAGCATAACCCTTTTTTTCTTTTTCTTTTTTTTTTTTTAGAAAGGCAACAGAAAAAAAATTCAGATAAAATATTCCACACGCCCATAACCTGCGCTTACATATTTTAATTTTTGATAAACTTATATCAATAATTCTTTTATTTACAATTAATTACAAGCCCGTTACGTGAAACTTGTTGGGGCCGTCATGACATTCGACACGACGGCCCCAAATTACTGGTTAAACTGGAGATTCTTACTCTGCGCAATATGGATTTCAGCAGCTATGGTGCTTGCATCACTAACATTATGGAAATACGAAGGTCATAACAAATCAAAGAACCGAGCAAAGTGTTTGTATAAAGGCCAAGCTTGGGGAACATGTTCGAAATCAATCCAGCCTGTTTGGCTGCTCGTGTACCGGGTTTTCGCTTTCTGCGCCATGCTGTCATTGATTATCGCTGAGATAGTCGTCTATGACGTCGGCATATTTTTCTTTTACACCCAGTAAGGCTGTTGTTGCTTCTTGGATGTATATATTATGCATGATCATAACTGGTATTATGACTTTTAAATGAAAATGATATGTTAATTGCCAAAAGTACCCTTCAGGTTTGCCTAACCAAAAAAATTCAAAAACTTCAATTTTAACACTGAATCAAATGTCAGTTGTTTTTTGGTACTTTTGAAAGTTGGCACCTAAAATGAATTAGGAGCTTTGTCTCACTCTTTTCATTGTGAATTATATAGGTGGACCTTTAGCTTGGTGATCATCTATTTTGGGGTAAGTTTCTCATTATGTTCGTCAATTTAATTATATATTTCTAATTTATGGTGTCCGTTTTATGTTATATTCACTAGCTCCGTCGTGTTTTAATGTAGCTGGGATCTTCGCTCTCCATTTATGGATGTTTACGTCATTGCAATAAAGTGGAGGGACAAAATGGTAATTCTGCATGTGCGGATGCAGAACAAGGTTCTAATGTAGGTAATGAGGAGAACGAAGATTGCCACACTGCATCTGTTTGGGAATATGCCCTTCAAATAAATTTTCGGGTACACATTCTAAATATGGAAACAAATAATTAATGAGTTTATGTTGTTATTCTATTTTTGGTATCTTATCCATTTATTTCCCACTTTTATTATAGATTTGTGCCGGGGCTGTTGTACTTACTGATGCTGTGTTTTGGCTATTAATATACTCGTTTCTCTTTGGCGGTTACAAATTAAACTTCGTAAGTACAACTATTTTCAGTTTTATCCAAGTTATATTCACCTTTTTTTTCTTTTTTTTTTTTTGACGCTAGCAACATTGTGTGTGCAGCATGCACTCGGTCAATGCTGTTTTCTTAATTGGCGACGTTATTTTAAACGACCTGGTAATTATTAATAATCTCTTATTTTAATTTATTTTATTTTGGCCGCTTAATTATAATTCGTGACCAACTGAATTAATCCAATTTTTACAGCGTTTTCCCTTCTTTCGGATTGCGTATTTTGTTTTATGGACATGTATATACGTAGTTTTCCAGTGGATCATACACTCCTTTGTTTCACTTAGGTATTATTCATCTTATGTCCATCACATTATTAGATAATATAATCTAGTGTTTTGTTGTTGTTTTTTTGTTACGTGAGAATTAAATTTCTTGATATAACAGGTGGCCTTATCCTTTTCTAGACTTGTCATCTCCATATGCTCCCTTATGGTAAGTATTATTACATCTTTCTTTGATATAAATATATATTACTTCAGAACGATATTTCTATCTTTAATTTTTATTTTTATTTTACTTTAGCCAGCTCTTATAAGTTCAATGTTATTGAATATGTTATCTTAGTCGTCAGCAAGCAATTTGGCAGAAACTAGTCAAAAATACTTTTAATTACAAGAAGAAAACAAACAATAAAAAACAGAGGTTTGTAAAAAGCACAAAAAGGAGAAAAAAAAAAAAAATACACACTCACTGAAAGCAAGATTCTATATTTCTACATTAGACATGATATAACCTCAGAAACTGGTTTTTGGTAATTTTGAAAAAAAACTGAAAGTTTTTTGTTTTTTCCTTCTCTTTTCTCCTTTTTTTTTTAATAAAAATCATCCCAAGTACTTATCAACAAATTTTGCAGGTACTTGGCTGTGGGGTGCTACTTTTACCATGTTATGGGGTTTTTACTCTTATATTCAAGATAAAACAATTTTGTCTATCAAAGATAGCTGCTTCTCAATGAACCTCTCAGTGCAAAGCCGTCTATATCAAGATTGCACCCGGAGCATAAACTGCCCTTCACTCAATATTACTCAGAAAAAAAAATTAAAAAATTTGTATAGTTGATGTATATAAGCCATATGCAGTTTTGATTATTCTATCCAAACGTTGCCAGGCCAAAACTACTTTTGTACTGCAGTAACATTTCTCAACTTGAGGGCACATTTTGTAAAAAAGACACAAATGACGAGTAATTTTGAAATATAACTGGATTTTTCTTAATTAAACTAAACCTAATGGGCTGTGTTGTAATTAACCATGGTTTGCTTGTGGATATTGTATAGAATGAAGCATGGATAATGTACCAAACAAATCAAATAGAACTTGAATAAGTCCACCCAAGAATCTCCGATTCAAAAACCGGTTCTTAGTAGCAAAGAATCGAATTACATATACGACTAAGCTTTTACATATTCTCTAATGAACTGCTCCAACTGAGATATGTCACCGGTCAAACCAGATGCCTCTGCAACTGTAATTTTGTTATAACACTGATGAAACGCAAAGGCTTCTCCAGGCACCCCGAGTGTGTACTCGTTAGTAACATCTGCCGTAGATAGTGATGTTCTCGATGCACGAAGCTTGTCACTAACCCAAAAGAAAAAAACAAACAAAACACATTTGATCAAAATTACTAATTTGCCCTTCCCAAAAAATAAAATAAATAAATAACTTACATTTCCTTCTCGAGCTGTTTTCTGATGAAATCCTTTGTGTGCGCCGTAACTTTATCAACCTTGTTGCACAACAGCAGTAAAGGAATCTTCTTTTTCACAACGCATGCCTTGGTCAATAGATCATATAGGTACCTATAGAGAAAAAAATAACAAATAAAAAAAAAAAAGACATGAAATCCAGTTTATGTTTGGATTCAAGTTGGTACATACTCTGAAGCAGCACGAACATTTGGTAGGAATTCAACAGCATCCACAACAAAAACTATGCCAGCCGCTTGAGGCAAAAACTCATCTAGTTTGGGCCTAAGACGTGAGTGCCCGGGAACATCAACAATGTGCACGGGCTTCACTTTTCCCTTCTGCAACCGACAAAAATAAGGTTTAGGTAAAATAAATCTTTCACTTCTGTGTTCTCGAAAAACCGAACACGCAAGAAAATAATAATTAAAAAATCATTTAGAAAAAAAAAAAGCAAGTCATGAATTACAATTAATTACTACCTCCATCCCACAAAGCTAAGCCACATTACTATTTTAAGTGTTGCTACATTTAGTATGTGATTAATCTTTCATTTCCATGTTTACCTCTATTTAAATAATTTTGGATCACCCCACCCCATTTACCTAGAATAACTTTTACAGAAAGACAATGAATAAAAAATTAATTAGGCATAGGGGTATAGATGGAAAATGCAATATTTTAACTATACTAAACAACATTTTCTTAATCTGTGTGAAATAATTGTAAGCCAATCTTTCTGAAACGGTGAGAGTATTGTGTGTGTGTGTGTGTGTGTGTGTGTAATTAGACACGCATAAATAAATAAAGCATGCTAGCACATTTGTGTTCGACTTGTATTTCGGAAATAAATTGTATCACCTGTGTAGTCTCGGAATGTAGTACAAAAGTTCCTTCATTTGGTTCCATTGATGTGACAGTACCCTGATGGGAGGATCCATCTCGAAGCTGATGGTGTAGGCAAAAATTAAGTTTAACGCTATTTTAATTTCTCCAAAAAAGCCAATCTTAATTATCTAGAAATTTCCACTGTAATTTATTTATTTGGACATTTTACCTGGTAAAAAATGATAGTTTTGCCGCTTCCACTTAGGCCAGTTAGTACAACTGTGTTAGACGATTTGCGCTTAAAAAGACGAACTGCATCAGACAAAATCCAGATAAGCAAATAGAAAAGATATATCTATACAAAACTAGATGCCTGTGTGTACATAACAAACAAATCCACCTCCAAATAACTATCTTTCCTGTAAATTTAAATATTTTTTTTTTTTCAAATTAAAATCCTAGACCAACCACCATAAATTGATTGAAAAAAAAAAATCAAACTGAAGCTAGGATTATTAATCAGGACATGTTAAACTTCTCTTTGGTTAATTTTAAACTACTTAATAAAAAGGCCCATTCTACATGAACAAGCAAAATCCCAAGAGCATTAAGCATCGCCAACGTTGCAGGGATAAAAATATACAATAAAACTCGGAATTATCACTGAATTGGTAACAAAGTAAAGATCTTTGAGGCAACTTACTGATTAAGAAGAAAAACACAGTGGATAAGACTACTGCAATTGCGGCATTAAGCTGCGTGGGCGGGATTTTCTGAACAAAATCATGGGTTTCGTTCAATAACTGCTGCAATTGGACCTTCAGATTTTCTATCTTCTCCGCGTCCATGGTTCCGCAAGAATCGACAGCCTACGATTAAAATACTTGAGCAACAGAGAAGTAAAAGGCAAACGGGAGAATTGAGAACTGCACATGATCGTGATTTTACCTTTAGGCACCGGAGGAATTGAAATTTTGATGAAATGGAGCCCTAATTAACTGAAACTCTGAGAGCCGGATCCAAGTTTAATCGACCCGTCAACCAGGGAGAATATATTATACGTGGCTTTATATTAGTTTCTTTTCTTTTATTTTCAATTTTCTTTATATTTACTTTGTCCATTTTAATTTATACTCCCACAAAAATAGTTCAATATTCTACTTTCGTCCGTCCCACAAAGATAGTCCAGTTACTATATTTAACATATCATTAATTCTTCATTTTCACACATACCCTTAATTAATATTTTTGAAATATTAGTTTTCTACCTCGTAAGTAGAAGGGTATAATTGGAAAATACTAACTAAATTAATAACTTAACTATATAAACTACTCATTTCTTAATCTGTGTGAAACCAACCGCATGATCATCATTTTGGGATGGAGGAAGTATTTATTTATTTTCCTATCTATCTTGTGGCTTTGTTTATTAATACTATAGGATACTTCCCACGGTGGGTGTCGTGAAGTTGACTTAAAAGCACTATTATTCACTTGATCAAAATCATTAAATTAAAAATTACATAAAACAATATATATATATATATATATATATATATATATATATATATATATATATATATATATATATAAGTTATAATAAAAAATAAAGACTTACAAAAAGTAAAAATATATGAAAATATAAGAAAATAAATTATAAAAATAAATAAAGAAAGTCTTATGTCTAAAAACAATATTTTCGTTAAATGTAAAAATAATATGTTAGTTATTACAATATAAATAGATGGATTAGAAATTTATTAAAAAAAACTACAATTTTATAATATTTTAGTGTTTATTAAAAATTCTTATCTAAACAACGTTTTCACGAATGAATGAGGTATAGGCCCCGTTTGGTAAATAGATGATTGAGCCAAAATTAGAAGATTTGACTTAATTGAGAGGATTGACCAGTCAAATTCTCTAATTGATATATTTGATAAACAGAGTTTACAATTAGCTTTTTGGGTCAAAAAAAATTAATTTGGAAAAAACTCCATATACGAGTTTTTTGTGAAGAGCAGTTTAAAAATAAATTAAAATGACAACGTTGTCGTCAAATTACAAAAAATAAATTATTAATTACATACAAAGATTATTTACAATTAAATAATAATAATAATTATTATCCAAATTAAATTTAATATATTAAAATTTTACAACTCAAGAAAATTTTATAAATAGTAATTATTTTTTATGTAAAAGTTACTTTAATTATTCAATATATTATAAATTTATGTTATTAATAAAAATAATACTCAATAATAAATTATGTGAATGCCCTTTTTTGTCATTTTACACGATCGAATAACTATCAACTCTCAAATACTTACTAAATATTTTTATACAAACAGTTAATAAAATCATAGTCAAATCAGCTATCTATTGCCAAACAGGGCCATAAGCTTCTCAAAATCAACCAAACACAAGTCAGTTATGGACGTTTTTTTGGGGCTGAAATTTAAGACTTTTTGGGATATTACCCAACTTAAACAACAAACTCATCTTTTCTCGTTACCGCGTCTGAAGACCGGTCAATAATCACTCAAATTAATTAAGTAATTATCTTCATTAAAATCGGCATCCAAGTCCAAGTCAATAATTAGATCATCTCCAAGCTAATTTGTTGATGTTGAATGTAAATACACATAAGATAAATATATTTACTTTACAACATTTTAAATACAAAAATTATTTACAATACATAATGTTAACAAGTAATAAATAATAGATAATGAAGAAGAGTGTGAATAATCTACATTAATTTTTACATTATAACATTAAATATGATATATGTTATTACAACATGTGTATTCAAAAAGAATATATGAATATGGTGTCAATTTGGATGATTTTTGAAAATTATTCAACCATACACTCTTGCATTTGGATGCTCATGTAACACCAAATTTCCGGGACTCTTTTTAAATGTGATTTATAGAAGTGGCAAAATGAAGGCAGTGCATTAATTCAGCCGTCACTAGACTAGAGTAGTATATTGAATTGAGAATAGACCTTTTTTCATTTGTAGTTATTGCTTATACTGTCAACTTTAAGGTCACTAACCATCGAGGACATCAAATATTCAATCATGTCGACGCTAACTCTTTTTATTATTATAATAATAATAATAATAGTATTATTATTATTATTATTATTATTATTATTATCGATAATTGATCTCACGACCCTACCCCTAGAACCCCGAGCGATAAGCTACTCATGGGATTTGTTTTGATAAACTAAATCGAGTATTGTGTTTCTAACAGACCTGTTATAATTTGGCCCAACCCCCTGATTTAAATTCCGGCCCATTACCGCAGCCCATCAGCTGGCAGCCCAAGACCTCGACCCGATTCAACCGGGTCTGGTGATCCGRATCCACCTACGATATAATCTTGGCCGTCCGTTTTAGGTCTTGAATCTTGGCCACTCCTCACCTCCTTATATCCCCTCACCGAAACCCTAGCTCATTCTAACCTCTTGAGCTTTCTCTCTCTTCGGCTGCTACCCTTCTCTCTCCCGATCTTTGGTCTTCACCCTTCTCGTTTTTCCTCCTCGTCGGAAAATCGAAACCTGCTAGTGGAGATAACGTGATCATCTTGAGAGTGAGGTTTGAGTGAGAGTGGTGCTAGGGTTCGGGTCAACGGGGTCTCGGTTGCGCCGCCTTGGGTCGTCGTACGAGGAGCTACCAGCTGTCGACGGCGGTGGTTTTGGGACTCCGGGAAGCTGCCGGTTTACTGCTGTGTGTTAGGGGCCGCTTATGTTGRAGATCTGAGCCGGAGGGTTTCTCAGATCTACATTTTGTTCCTTATTCCGGCGACCGACGGCAACAAAGGGGGTTATCGTTCCTTTTTCTTTGCTGTGTTTATTTACTTCTTCCGTTTGATTTATTTGTCACTCACTGTTTTTTTTTGTGTCTAGGGTTTCAGGGTCAAATCGGAGGGTACATCGAGCTCCCGAACCTGACTTGGAAGGAAGAGGCTGGTGGCCGGATTTGGGGCTAACTACGGACAGAATTGACCACTGTCCGGGCCCCTTTTAAATCAAATTACTGAGGGCGTTCAAAGAGGCCATATGGCTAAAAGGTTTACTTTCTGAAATTTCCATGCTTGATGGTGATGTCGTAGTATTTTTCTGATAGTCAGTCCGCTATCCAATTGGCTAAGAATCCTATTTTTCATGATCGAACTAAACACATTGATGTGAAGTACCACTTTATCCGAGATGTGGTCGCCAAAGGTATAGTTCTTCTTGAAAAAATTCCTTCTGAATCGAATCCCGCTGATATGGGAACCAAGTGTCTGCCCGTTGAGAAGTTTGAATCATGCCTTGAAACCTTGAATTTTGATTCTTGTGATTAGGCTCTTGGGCTTGTGTTGTTTGATGATATAGCCTGCTCGTTTGGCTATAAGTTTGTGTGTTTTCCCTGTTACTAACTTTTGTGTTGAGAACAGGTTCGTTGGAGATGGCGAAGATGCGGTAAAGAAAAAAAAAAAAAAAAAAAGGGGGGGGGCATACGGCGATGATGAAATCCAAAAGGCTACCCTAAGCAGTAAACCGGTATTGGGCCAGGTGGAGATTGTTATAATTTGGCCCAACCCCCTGATTTAAATTCCGGCCCATTACCGCAGCCCATCAGCTGGCAGCCCAAGACCTTGACCCGATTCAACCGGGTCTGGTGATCCGGATCCACCTACGATATAATCTTGGCCGTCCGTTTTAGGTCTTGAATCTTGGCCACTCCTCACCTCCTTATATCCCCTCACCGAAACCCTAGCTCATTCTAACCTCTTGAGCTTTCTCTCTCTTCGGCTGCTACCCTTCTCTCTCCCGATCTTTGGTCTTCACCCTTCTCGTTTTTCCTCCTCGTCGGAAAATCGAAACCTGCTAGTGGAGATAACGTGATCATCTTGAGAGTGAGGTTTGAGTGAGAGTGGTGCTAGGGTTCGGGTCAACGGGGTCCCGGTTGCGCCGCCTTGGGTGATCCGGATCCACCTACGATATAATCTTGGCCGTCCGTTTTAGGTCTTGAATCTTGGCCACTCCTCACCTCCTTATATCCCCTCACCGAAACCCTAGCTCATTCTAACCTCTTGAGCTTTCTCTCTCTTCGGCTGCTACCCTTCTCTCTCCCGATCTTTGGTCTTCACCCTTCTCGTTTTTCCTCCTCGTCGGAAAATCGAAACCTGCTAGTGGAGATAACGTGATCATCTTGAGAGTGAGGTTTGAGTGAGAGTGGTGCTAGGGTTCGGGTCAACGGGGTCCCGGTTGCGCCGCCTTGGGTCGTCGTACGAGGAGCTACCAGCTGTCGACGGCGGTGGTTTTGGGACTCCGGGAAGCTGCCGGTTTACTGCTGTGTGTTAGGGGCCGCTTATGATGGAGATCTGAGCCGAGCGATTTCGGATCTACTATTTGTCCTTATTCCGGCGACCGACGGCAACAAAGGGGGTTATCGTTCCTTTTATTTTCTTTGCTGTGTTTATTTACTTCTTCCGTTTGATTTATTTGTCACTCACTGATTTTTGTGTCTAGGGTTTCAGGTTCAAATCGGAGGGTACATCGAGCTCCCGAACCTGACTTGGAAGGAAGAGGCTGGTGGCCGGATTTGGGGCTAACTACGGACAGAATTGACCACTGTCCGGGCCCCTTTTGACCAAGCTTGAGAAACAGAAAATTGGAAAGGAATAAACCCTCCCCCTCGGTGATCTGCTGCGCGCTTAAACCCGATTAATCATGAGTCTCCGACGGTCGGCTACGCCCTACAAATACCTTTTTGCAGGTTGCCGACATCGGTACAGGACTACAACGACCATACTTAATGGCAGATTTAACATCAGAGTAAGAGTCAGGTATAGCATTTAGGAGCACAATAGGAGTGTAATCATCAATATGTTTATCACCGGTTTGTTTAATATCTTGCACAAGTTTTGTAAATTCATCAAGGTTATCATCAACATCTCGAGACAAATCAAGTTTAAAGCGAAAAAATTTTTCAAGCAGAAACA
>BMAC01000491.1:64881-83171 GCA_014905375.1 Phtheirospermum japonicum
GCGGGTTGGATAAATGAGTATAATAAAAAGTGGTCTCATACTACAAGACCAGTCCTCACCCAAATATTATCTTTATAAGCCGGATTAAAAATAATATTTTTCTTTAGTCTAATATTAATTTTCCCTAGTAAATCACATATAATTTTTTATTTTTCCTTTAGTTCTTCAAAATTGGTTGTGATTTGTCTTCAAAATAATAAAGTATTTTGAATTTTACAACAAATAATATTTTTTATTATACACTATGAATTCTTAAAATTCTGAATACATGAACAATCTTTTTTTTGGTTGTTGTTGTTCTTTTTAATTGATTTGAGCCATTTTTTAGACATTGAAAAAAAAAATCCATTGAGATTTATCCAAATAACTCATGAATTTGTTGAAATCAAATCTACCATTTCAAAACGTAGACTCAATAGATTCACAATCCACCACCATTACTCTAGTTTTTACTATACACTATGAATTTCTTACCATACACTATGAATTTTACACCAAATAATATAAAATGATAAATAATATAATATTTATTATAATATAAAATAATAAACATGAGGGTTTTTAGGATTTCATTAATGAGAGAATTGAAAAAAATAGAAAAATACATCTAAAACAATATCTAATTAAAAAGAAAATTAACAAGATAAAATATCATTTAATTTGAAACGAACGTAGTAGAAAAAAGGCATATGATATTTTAAATTGACCCAAGGGTGTTGCTATTTGACATCCGAGTTTAACTTTGTAGTGACCCACGAAAAGACTGTTGGTCCATAATATAATATTAGTCGACTCAAGTTTAAGTATTCATGTCAATTATTATCGAAGCCTATGGGTCCTTTGTTCAATTTTAAATTAAATAGTACCTATTTTTTATCAAATAGTTTCAAAATTGTGATATAAATATACCACAAATATCTTTACTATTAAAATAACTAATCATATTATTAATAATAATAATATGGGGCCACATGCTGCCGGCCGAAAATTTTCCGGAGATATATGTATTTTTTTTTTTGCCCAGCATATATAAAGTTAGCCGCCGGCCGGCCGGAGAATTTTTTGGCCTCCGAAATTTTTTTCCGATCACATTTTCTTTTCCTGATCATATGAAAATATTTTCCGACTGCCGGAATTTATTTTCGCCTTTTTTTTTTCTGCCCAAAAATTCTTATTGTATGTCTGAATTTCTTACTACATGTCAATGGAGTCAATGTAGTCAGTTTTTTTTTTTCAACCCAGTTATTTTCTTACTATATGTATGTATTTCTTACTATATGTGCAAACATTTCTTACTATATATTCAAACATTTTTTACTTAATGTCTAAAAAATAATTTCGGTCACCGAAAATATTTCTTACTATAGGAAACGATTACGGTTGCCGTGAAGGTATCATAAACTCTCATCCCCCTGCATTTACATCCCTTAAATCTACCATTATTCATAACCAACTTTTGATCTAATTGTTCTGATTAAGTGGGGAATGGTACATTCACGGTTCCGTAGAAGTCCCCCTTACTATATGTCCGAATTTCTTACTATATGTAACCATATTTTTTATTTAATGTCCAAAAATTCAAACTTGATGACAAAAGGTATTTTATTTTGATTGCAAAAATTTCTTGCTTTGAATATGGCAAATGTTGTTATGTATTTTTTACTTATTACATAATTTTTAGATGATAATGTTTGGTAAATTATTAAATTAAGGTAGTTGATGAATGTTAGTTTGTGTATAAAAATATTATTCATAAAAATTTATATAGTATATACAAATAAATAAAATTATGTAACAAAGAAAAACTCCAGGAAATAAAAAATATATATTATAATATATATATATATATAGTATATATATATATATATATATGTGAAAAGTGATAACAAAAATAACTATAATAATAAATAAAGACTCTTTTGTGTTTAAGTTAAATATTCCGTAAGATGTAAAAATAATTAGTTTCTAAATATAATATTGCGCACATTATAGCCCAAAATCACAATTGTTGAGAGAGAGAAGAGTGAGAAATCGAGACGAAAGAAAAGAAAAAAAGAAAAAAAAAAAGGCTACATTCGTCGGTGCTCACCGATTTTAAAATATAAATTGAGAAAATCGTAGATTGTAACGCGAGGAGTTGCACGGTGATTTCCGATCTGAAATTGACCGATAAATCGTCGTAGGTAGATCTGAGGTCAAATTTAACAATTCATAAAATTTGACCTCAAATCTACAAAGATCGAAACATCGAATCGTAAATATGATTTCAGATTTAAAATGAGAGAGTCGAGACGATTCAAATGGTATAATTTTTATTTTTTTTAATCGCCGGATGACAGGAGCACACCCGGCCGAAGGTGGATGGTGCGCGAGAGAAACGGTGAAGATGGGAGGGGGCGTTGGGAAAATGACAGCAGTTTTTTTTGTTTTTTTTTTATCTAGGTTTAGGGGACGGGTGGATGGACGGGCGGGTTCGATAAATGGTCATGGTAAAAAGTGGTCTCATACTATGAGATCAGTTTCACCCAAGTATTTGTCTTTATAGCCTGATTTCTAGGTTTAGGGGACGGGTGGATGGACGGGCGGGTTCGATAAATGGTCATGGTAAAAAGTGGTCTCATACTATGAGATCAGTTTCACCCAAGTATTTGTCTTTATAGCCTGATTAAAAATAATAATTTTCTTTAGTCTAATATTAWTTTTCCCTAGTAAATCACATATAATTATTTATTTTTCCTTTAGCTCTTCAAAATTGGTTGTGATTTGTCTTCAAAAATAATAAAGAATTTTGAATTTTACAACAAATAATATTTCTTACTATAAACTATGAATTCTTAAAATTCTGAATACATGAGCAATCGTTATTTTTTTTGTTCTTTTTAAATAATTTGAGCCATTTTTCAGACATGGAAAAAACAAAAGAAAAATCCATTGAGGTTTATCCAAATAACTCATGAATTTGTTGAAATCAAATCTACCATTTCAAAYGTAGACTCAATAGATTCACAATCCACCACCATTACTCTAGTTTTTAAATAAACCCCTAAATCAAAATTACTTTTAAAAAACTATCACAAAGATAAAACTCAATCTTTCATCCATTTCAACCGTAAAATAATACACACACCCACGAGCCAGATTCATGGATTGCGATCTACTCGATAACCTTGGATATAAAAATAAGATGAGGGGGGCTCACATGTGGAAATACGATAACTTTTAGCCACAAATCTGTGTGCAATGTTTTTACTTTACACAATTTCATTATTTCCAAGTTTTTGGTAGTTGGATATCTTGTTATCATTCACCAACTCATACTAACAAAGCAGATAGAGTTGTTTAAGTAGACCCCCCACTCCGCGATTATTTCAATCATCTCGAGACTACTATAAATACACCCAAACCTTCAAACTATTATTAGCACCCAAAAATAGAACCCAGTAAAATAAAATGGTGGTAACGGCACACAAAGAAGAACAAGAAGTGGAAATTCGTGGCGACGTTTTAGAAACCGTCCTCTCACACGTGCCGATCGTTGACTTGGTAGCCGCCTCGCACGTGTCCAAGTGGTGGAGCGACTCCGTTACATCCTCCCTCCGCCACCACAACCCACCCAAGCCATGGCTGATCCTCCACACACAATCCACTCGCTTCCCCTACGCCACATCCGCACACGCGTACGACCCACGCTCCAACATTTGGATCAAAATATCTAAACCGTCGATCACGCACACCGCCGCCCTCAGATCGGCCCACTCCAATTTCCTCTACATGCTCTCGCCCTCCGAATTCTCCTTCTCCATGGACCCGCTCAGCTCCGACTGGTGCACCGTGGGCCCTCCCCGCGTGTGGCGCACTGATCCAATCGTCACGCGCGTGGGGGACTCTGTCGTGGTCGCCGGGGGCGCGTGTGACTTCGAGGACGATCCATTGGCCGTGGAAATCTACAACCTAAAAACACGTGCCTGGCGCACGTGCGAGTCAATGCCGGGGAACCTTAAAGGCTCTGCGTCGTCGTCCTGGCTTTCCGCCGCGAGGACGGCAGATAAACTCATCGTCGCCGATAAACAATCCGGCGTGATTCACTGGTTTGACCCGGAAACCAGATCCTGGTCCGAACCTGCAACGTTGGATCCGGGTCAACCCGTTACAAGTTACCATATCGGGTGGTCCGATAATAACAGTTTACTCTTAATCGGCGCGTGTAAGATTGAGGACGCTGACACGGTAAAAATCTGGAGATTTGGGGAAAAGGATGTTTCGGTTATGGAGGAGATCGGAGAAATGCCGGTGGAGTTTGTGAGCAAGTTGAAGAGCGAATGTGTTGAGAATCTCTCTGTGGATATCCGAGTGGCGGGGAATATTGTTTACGTGTACAGCACGTGGGCGGCGGCGGAGGTCGTGGCTTGCGAAGTGATGCGCGGCGGCGCGTGCCGGTGGTGGAGCGTGGGGAATGTGGTGGCGCGTGACGAAATGATCTCGAAGAGGTCGGTGTTTTCGTGCTCGGAGGTTGGGATTGAGGATTTGCAGCGGGCTATGGTGTCGAAGGGCTGTAGATTTGAGGTTTTAGATGTGTGAAGATTCAATCGTTGACTTTTTAAATTTTATAAAATACATATTTTGACTAATATATTTTTAAATAATAATATTTACAATTCCTTAAATTGTAGTAATTGTAAGTGGAAGGAAATCAAACATTGATTGTATATCGAAAAACATGAGGGTTTTTAGGATTTCATTAATGAGAGAATTGAACAAATTAGAAAAATACATCTTAAACAATATCTAATTAAAAAGAAAATTAACAAGATAAAATATCATTTAATTTGAAACGAACGTAGTAGAAAAAAGGCATATGATATTTTAAATTGACCCAAGGGTGTTGCTATTTGACATCCGAGTTTAACTTTGTAGTGACCCACGAAAAGACTGTTGGTCCATAATATAATATTAGTCGACTCAAGTTTGAGCATTCATGTCAATTATTATCGAAGCCTATGGGCTTGATTGATCCAACTGATTTAAAGTTGATGATTGAAATTATTAGATGATAGTGTTTGGTAAATTATTAAATTAAGGTAGTTGATGAAGGTTAGTTTGTGTATAAAAATATTATTCATAAAAATTTATATATAGTATATAAAATAAATAAAATTATGTAACAAAGAAAAACTCCAGAAAATAAAATATATATATGAAAAGTGATAACAAAAACAATTATAATAATAAATAAAGATTCTTTTATGTTTAAGTTAAATATTTCGTAAGATGTAAAATAATTAGTTTCTAAATATAATATTTTTTATAATATAAAATGATAAATTTTAATTTTTTACAAGAAGCTAAAAAACTTCAATTTTGCAATTTTTATTTTTTTTAACACGAACTTACATAGGCTATCAAGAGAGTTTGAGAGTATTACAACACGATGTAAATAAACTTATTGTGAGTGAATAATCTATAAGCTTCTAAAAAAGCTCAATCAAACAAAGTTTATATTTGAATAGGATCTAAATAGAATAAGTATATTCGATATGTAATCTATATAGAAGTTATAGATAGACCTATAGATAAAATATCATATAATAGATAAATGTGCAAATGTATGTTTATATACCTTTTCATTTTAGACCGTTCATCCATAATCAAATAACAAAAATGTGTAAATGTACGAGTAATTAAAAGATTTTAGATGGACAAATTACTAATCGTATAATAGATTATACTAGTGCTCGTTTCTAAACTATTTGAATAAATATTTATTTATATGATTTATACGTATGACACATATTGAAGGTGGATATTTAACTATAATTGAATTTTTAAAATGTGAGAAGTTTAATTTTAACGCATTAAATAATCAAGATTGGGCCAATAACAACATCAGTTGGTCGGCAGCCTTCAATAACCTAGATGGTTCCTACGGGCTTTTCTTCAAAATATGGCCCATTATCCGCAATTGATCCTATCCAGTGGATTTTATCTGTCAACAAAGGTAGTCCAACTACTATTAAAAGCAATTTACTGCATGCACTCTAGGGCATGTAGATATACATTTGGGTGAATTTTTAAACTTAAATATGAACTTATATATGTATATATATTCATAAATATCTGAATTAGAATTATGAACTTTTATATTGAAAATGATGAACTATTGAGTGAATACTGACATACCATTTTTGTTTAAAATGATAAATTTTAGTGAAATTTTTAGGACTAATTGATGAATATTATGTATAAGATAATGAATTTTGTATAAGGTATATATTGCAAGGTAGTCTAGAATGCACAATACAATAGCGTCAATTAAAGATCAAAAAATCTAACGTAGTTAACATAACGTATATTCTTTCAATTAAAAAAACAAATTGAAATCAAAACAAAACAAGAAGTTGTTCTTCACAGATTTTGAGGTCTTTAATTGATTGTTTAAGATCATTTGGGTTCTGAATTAAGAGAATTCTTTTTTCGAATTTTAAATTAACAAATGACTAATTTTTTTTTTGAATCTTTGACCGAAAAAATCCCATGATATGAAAACCATATACAATAGCAAAATACATGCACTAATTCAAGAAAAGCTTGGGGTCCCTTTTTCTTTAGTGTTGTATCATTGAATCCCACTAATTCACGATGAGCAACAACTTTCTCATTTTTCTCCCAAATCAAATAATGCTCCACTAATACTAATAATAGCATACCAATGTCGGCCAAAATTAGAAACAGCTGAGTTCTCATTTTTCAATTGATTTAAAGCTTTCATATTGTATTTGTGGAACAAGGTGAGCTCTTGTTTTGAAATCCACTATTACAGTAGGACTATCCACTTGATGCTTTTTAGTTGCTTTTATTTTCTTTTTTTTTTTTTGTACCCCTTTTTTAGTTCTGTGAATATCTGTTATATTTTTAAATATATCTTTAAACTTGTGGACGCCCAAGTTGAGTTCAGCCCACGGGGCCCGTCAATCAACGCATGAGATGGGCCTTCAAATACAGATCTTACTGGACTCTTTTTTAACCCAAAACTAAGTAGCTTAGCAGCCCAAATCCTTTGTAGAGCCGATCCCCGGATTCTAACTCAAATTCGACACCAAGTGCAATGACAAATGATTCTAATAAATTATTATGAATATCGTGTCAAAATGTAATCAATATTAACAAACAAAGGAGGTTACAAAAGAATCGGATTCTGAATTGGAATAGGTAACTTCATTAATTTGGAGTAAATAAATATTAGTACAAAAACATAACGTGGCGTTTGCTAACAAAGTACTAATGAACAGTAAACTAACACCTAAAGGATCAGATTAAAGTAGGACAGTAAATCTACACTACATCCTGCATAAGAAGAATTTTTTAAAAAAGAAATATGAACTGAATTTGAATATGTATGCCATTTATCTCCGTTAGACTGTTTCTATTTCTACTTCTACTTCGAATGTAAATGTATACACACAAGTTATAATATTGAATGTATTAAGAATTTCACATTAATTTAATAAATTTATAATTTTAAAGTATTAGTTCTATTTTCTCTTTTGATCTCATACATTTTAAAGAAATTATAATAATTACAGATAAAAATCATTAATTTCAAGAATTTTAGATATTTTAATTAAAATCTCTTATTTTAATTTCAAATATTTTAAATAGTTCAAGTTTAATTTTTTTTTATGTTTTTGAATTAATTCAAAGTGTTATTTATTTTTATTTTCTCACTTATTTAATTATATTTTTTAATAAAATAAAAATAAAAAATAAATAAACATAGAAAAAAGAACCAAAAAATATGAATTTTAAAAGTTTAAAAAGGAAAAGGAAAATCCCGGCCAAACTGAACCGTGAATCGACGGTTTGCAAACCGCCAAAAATTGGTAGGTTTTATGGTTCGATTTCGGTTTGATGTTTCTGTCAAAATTGAACCGGAAGTTTGAATCGAATGAACATGTCTAATTGTGGCATTAATTTAATAGTAGGTTTGATGTAATGTCTATGGAGGTCCCAATTTGTTTGGGATAATCTAAGGGGGTCCCAAATTTTGTGTCATCATTACATTCTAATTTATCAATTTGTATATGTTAATTAAATCTAATTTAGGGTGTACCACACGACTTAGGATTGGACTGTTTATGGTCAAAAGAGCATAAAGATTCTCTTAGGCTTTAGCCATTTAAGGGGAAAGTGGCCGTAATGTTTTTTAAATGATTCAAGAGACAGAATTAGAAGTGCAAATCAACTTATCATCATTAGTGGAGGTGTAGAACAACATTCCCATTATCTTCTTATCACCTCAATGAAAGATGCAATTTAATATTTGCAATCCATGTACAAAATATTCTATACTTTTGTAAAAATCCACCGTATTATACTAATTCAATGCACATCGTAATTTTACGTTTTTTTACGCAGTACGTTAAAATTTTTTTCTCTGTATATGTATTTCTATGCTATTATTATTTATTAAATTATATCGATTTTGTCCACGTCTAATTTCTTTTGTGCGCCTGCGCAAAGATATTATTTATTAAATTATTTTTGTTCACGTCCTATTTCTTCGTGCGCCTACAAAAATATTATTTATTAAAGTTATTTCTTTCCTATCCACACTATTTCTTACCCTAAGCAAAATTGATGAGATAACAACAGTGTTTCTCTCAAAAAAATTTACACTATTTCTTCGCCTACGCCAAATTGATGAGATGATACCAGTTTTTCACCTTATATATTCGTGTGCCAAAACAAAATGGATGATATGGTTTTCCCTAAAAAAAATTCACAATAATTTTTTATTTATATTATGTAATTTATATGTGTTTTCATATCAAAAATAAACAAAATTTGTTAACAAACAATGTTTTTTCCTAGTTCTTTGATACCAGTTTTGTTTTTAATTTATATTATTTGATCTACCGATCATTTTGACTACATATTCCTTAGATATTCTTACAAAATTTTAAAATTTAATTATACACTATCATAGTTATGAATTGTTATTTTTTGTTTGATATTTGTTGGACCTATACTTTGTTTGTTGAGATTATTAATTTGTTTATTGCGATTATATATTAAGTGATATTTTTAGAAAAAATAATTATATTTAACACAAAAATATGTAATCATTTTAAATATTAAAATGACGTGTTCAAATAGCTCACGTTATATACAACGCTATTTATACTAAGCGATGTTGAGATTAAAAGGCAACTCGATACACGTTTTAAAACAATGGTTTTACCCAAAATAATCCATTTCTTTTTGTTTTGTATCTTTATCCTTCTTAAAATCTTCCCAATACTTTTAGTTTATCCTCATTATTCTCTTCATTCTTAAATGTTCCCAAAAAAAAAAAAAAAAGATTCAACATATGAACGTTGGTGTTTATTTCTTATTATAATATTTGATCCATGATCGATTTATATGTATGATTAAATCGAGATATCAAGTGGAGTTTTTAAGCTACAAAAAATGAGTTGTGGTGATTGTTGAACTTTTCAAAGAGGCAAATGTTATTCCTCAGTATGTGTATTTTATGTTTGATTCCATAAATTATATAAGAAATAAATTTCCAATTTTTTTGTTGAATTTTTTTTTTCAGTCTTCATTTCTGCATGTGGTTTTTTATATTTACGAGATTTACTAAATTCTTGAAAATGCACGATTATTATATGAATTTAGGGTTTATTCCATAAAAACCAAATAATTGTTCAAATGAAATTGACATTTATTTTTAAAATTCATAATGATCTGTAATTCATTTTTTAAGAATCTACATTCTGCATTTATTCCCGTTATAGTCCCCACCAGATTATAGTGCTTATTTTAATTCTTATCACATACTGATTTTTGGTTTCACAGGTTAGCTACCTAATTTGAATGTGGAGTATATATTTATCTAATTTGTTGATATTATTTATAAGACGATAATGCATAATACATTTGAGAATTTTGAGATTATTTAACGAGTCTCAAACTGTATTCTAATATGATATTATACATATAGAGATACTCTATGTTTTTAATTTTGTTCTTTTAAACTAATTTGAAATATGTGGAGTTTTTTTATTATTATTATTTGAAAAATATAATTTTATTTTAAATAAAATTTGTTATATATTTTATCAAATCTAAAATACCCATATCTTTATTTTATATTAAATGGGACCTACAAAGGTTTTGTACGGTGATAATTAATGATAATGTAGAGATGGAGGAGAGAAAAAATAAAATATTTTTTTTGTGTGTGGTAAAAAATTAATGATACTTGAAAGGGGAGAGAAGATGAAATAAATGAGAGAAATGAGAAAAAAAAAAATTTAGGGAAAAAATGAGTTATATTTTTTTGGTTATGTGGAAGGAAAAAGAATAAAAGCATATAAATTACAGGGTTTTTTTTTTTCCATTTATAAGAAATTCATTTAAGATGGGGCTAATTCGGGAATACCATACGTGGCAGTCACACACGAAACCTCATCGTAATTATTCTCAAATTTTAGATTTATTTCTCCTGAAGCTGAATAACACTTTTACGCATTTTGACTATTTTTGCTTAAAACCCAATAAATCTAAGTTTGTGGTCGTCTAAAGCCAATGCCAATAAACATAAAAGAAGATTAATTTGTTCATAATGTGTTGCTTTTCAAGACAAATGGCTTTCAACGCGGAAAGGTTGAAGTCTATACTCAACAATCAGTTCTCCAGAAAGTTAATTAAAGTTATTTAATTAGGGCATACTAAGCACGTTTTATACTTTGGTGGGCTTTTTCTTTTAATCATGATGAGGGGTTTTATTTTCTGGAAGAGGTGGTAGTCAATTAATAATGAAATAAACATAACTAAATAATTAAGTGGTCTCAATTGGTCTTTTATTTGATATCTGTTGACAATGACTATGGTCGATTTGCGTTTTGACTCATTTTTGTTTTTTATATATATAATAAGTTGCGATATGCATATGCTGTCAAGCAGGGACGGATTCGGGGCGGGAGGGGCGATCAACTCTTTAAACTTCCTTCTAAAACTATACTTTATATAATATAATAATAATAACTTCGGATGAGTATCGTTTTTATACTATAATGTTATTTTTTACCAATTTAATTAAGTAATCCATCCAAACTCATTTGACCCGTTTCAATCCATTTATTTAATAAATAAAAAAAGAAAATTATATTAATTTTCTATTTTCTTTTTCCACACAAGTACACACACATGCATCCTCCTCCCGCCGGACTCTGGCTATCACTGGTGCTCGATGGCCGGCGGCGACCACCACCTCTGTCATTCGTTGACGATATTTTTCTACAAATTTTATATCGTTGGAAACGTCTCGTCCTCGTTTTAATTACGAAATTGAATTTACAAATCTAATACTTAAATCACGGTAGAATCTGAGGTCAAAGTACAAATTTATCAACTTTGGCCTCCGATCTACAACGATTCACTGAGCCAAACCTCATAAATTACTTTACTGTCTCTTAACTCCTCTCATTCCACTTTACAAAACTGTCAAGTCAAACTGAAGGAAAAAAAAAAAAAAAAAAAAAAGGTCCCTGGAAAAAAACGCTAGAATCTACTAAATTAAATCATCACAAAACTAGTCAAAAGTATCACAAATGCAATTACAAGTAAAAAAACATGTTAGAGTTTCTCTGGTTTAAAGTATCGTAAATGAACTTTAAAATATCACAAATTCAACTTAAAGTGTTACAAATTTAAGTAAAACTAAAACGTATTTTTTTTCCCATCTATTTTTTTTACGATTACATTTATGCATTTAGGTAATTAAAAATACCACAAAAAATCGATCACGTATCACAAAATATAATTAAAGTATCACATATTTTTCTGATACTTTTACTGCATTTAGTTATATTTGATAAAAAAAATTATAATATACAGCATTTGTACCTAAAAATCGTGATACTTTTAACTCAAGTTGTGATACTTAAATTGTTCTATGTGATACTTTTTTGTAATTTGTGATACTCTATATATAAATATAATATATAATATTTATACCCAAAGTTGTAATACTTTAACTCAAATTAGATATTTTTAACTAGATTTGTGATACTTTTAAAGAAGTAATTTTTAATACATGTATATGAAAATATCATATCAATTTCTAATACTTTAACATGAATTTGTGAAACGTTAACTAATTTTATAATACTTTTAATTTTAATGCAATTTATTGTAATATTTTCACTCCATTTTTTGTAATAGCCTATAAGACACAGATTTTGCACCTAAAAATAGTGATACTTTTAATTCAATTTCTGATAATTTTACTGCACTTTGTAATAATTTGATGTAAATTATAATAACTTTATTAACTAACGTCGTACATAGTATGTAATACTATTAACTAAAGTTGTGATACCTTTATATGAATGTTTGTTTCTACACAAACATCAATTAAAAAAAATTAACCAGCCCACCTTACCCCACCCTTCCTCACCCCAGAAACACACATACCCAGCACATCCCACTCCACCCTACCTCACCCCAGAAACGCAACACGCCCAGCAGTATAAATATCACAACAAAAGAGGGAAGATGCAACAAATATTATAACACTCACATCACAACTCAACCCATTCACCCTCGACAAACCGACGATATCAAGGTGGAGGAAGCAAGAAAAAAACCCACCAACACCAGTTTGGAAATAAAAACCAGTGATATTATAGATTTCAATGCGAGGTGTTTGGTCTGGTAAGTCGACCTAGATCTGAGGTCAAAGTTGATAATTTGTAAACTTTGACTTCAGATCTACGATGACTGTGACATCCAATAATGAATTAACAATGAGGGAGACAAGACGATTCTAACGATATATTTAAGTTTCCGTCACCCATATGTTGCTCGATGTTTGGGGCTATCTAGGCCATATTCGAGGTGCTCTTGTTCTTGCTTGGATTTGTAATCTTCGTACGATGAGTTTACAAAATTAAAGTATTAAAAGTTTAAAGTATAACAAGATTGTATTTAAAGTATCATAAATTGATGTAAAAGTATTTACAAATTGGGATGATATTTCATATAAATGTATTGCAAATTACCGTAAAAGTAACACAAATCAAGTTAAAAGTATCATAATCATAAGTTAAATGTATTACAACTTTAAATATGCATATTGTATATTATAATTCTATATAGAGTATCATAAGTTACACAAAAAGTATCAAAAATTATTTAAAAGTATTACATATTATAATTTATGTAAAAGTATCACAACGTGTAGTAAAAATATCAGACTTGAGTTAAAAGTATCAAAAATTTTAAGTACAAATATTGTATATCATAGTTTGTTATCGATTATTATAAAATGCAATGAAATATTAAAAAGATGTGATATTTTAATTATATTTTGTGATACGTAATCAACCTTTTGCTATACTATCACCTAAGTGTAAAGGCATAGATTCAAGAAAAAAAACTAAATTATTAAAATTTGTGATAATTTAGCTATATTTTGTAAATAAAAGTTTACAGTATTTTTATAATAGTTTATTTTTGTAAGTAGAGAAAAGATGTAAAAATACAAATATAATATATATTTTTAATATACATATCATGACACATATCCATATAAATATTTATTATTTGAAATTAAAAAGTAATAGGGTCATTCGAATTACCCTGGAGGAAAGATACGATTCTTTCTTAGG
Organism: Phtheirospermum japonicum; assembly: GCA_014905375.1. Lineage (NCBI taxonomy): Eukaryota > Viridiplantae > Streptophyta > Magnoliopsida > Lamiales > Orobanchaceae > Phtheirospermum > Phtheirospermum japonicum. The sequence goes on from BMAC01000491.1 coordinate 78,558, forward strand.
GCATTCTTCAATTTTTATTTTTTTGCAATAGGTCTTTTCATGGCATGTTTCTAATAATAGAGAGCTTAAAACCCGAAATCCACTATAAAAGTTTAACCTGAATGTGTTTTGAACATTATATTTAAAATTCACCTTCATCCAAAGGTTAGATTGTGTGTAATTTTATTTTTAAAAAAAAGATGGACAGACAGTTTCGGAAGACAAGATTAGCTCTATTCAAAATTCACTATTGGATTCTGCGGATCTCAGATTCGGATCTTCATCATTATAAGACTATACTTCTATATGTATTAACTAATATATCCAAAAAAAAAAAAAGAATTTTATCAAACGACTAGATTGTGCGGAATCTTATTTATAAAAATGTTGCACAAAAAATTACGAAAACAAAATCTGCTTCGTTCGAAATTGAGTATTTATTGAATCAAAGCTCATAATCAAATCTCCACCATTCATATATTACTTGGACGAGTTCCAGATTTCCAATAAATAATTTAGCTTGGTCCAAATGATAGAAATCTGGAAATGCTTTTGCAAATTTTCTGAGCAATATGATTTTCTATATACGGAAATTCTCTTTTATTTTTATTTATGAAGGCTTGTTTGTCGATCACTCTACATTTCTTCAAAATACATAAAGATAAATAAATACATAAATTGCCCATCACCGGTTAATTGTTAACGAAGACGCATTAATTGTGTTTTTCTTTCAATAATTTGTTATAAAATTCAGAATTATTTACTTTTTACTGTAGATATCAAATCATGCCCGAAAAGTTGATGATAATATATCATTGTATTATATTTTTATGTCAGATTATTTCTAAAAAAATGAATAATATTGTATTATGATATTGTATTTAGTAGTATTTAATTATGTGTTGATAGAATATAAATTAAATGCAAATTATTAGTTTGTTGAGTATTTTAATATTTTGAGTTTTAAAACAAATGAGTATTCGATATTCGAAATACCAATACTATATTATTTTCTTTTATTAAATTTACCTAATATAAGGATCCTAATATCTACCTAGTTTAATTTTTTTTTAATATGTTTTTCCTAATTTAATTCTTCTCTTTTATTATATTTACCAATTTATAATTTTTTTTTATGTATTTTGCCTAATTCAATATTTCTTTTTATTCTTCAAATATAAAAATATAAAGAGTAATATATAGTTATAGAAAAATCTAAATTAATTATCCTAATTAAAAGATGTAACTAAAAATTATAAAGGAATCTAATCTAAACTTTAAAATATAAAAATATTTAGTAATAATAAGAATAATAAATAGATATTAGTCACAGATTGAGAATGTGACAATTTTTGAATTTTTTTAAGTACTAAAGTTATTAGTTAATTTTAATTTAAATATTAAAATATAAAATTATTTAACAATAAAAATCAATAGTTAATAAATAGTGATTAGACATCGGTACAAGACACGAGTTGGTGTCATTTGAATTTTTATTTTTTTGTTAAAAGCCCTGTAATTATCGCAAGCATTTTTTATATTTATCTTTTGATAAATTATGTGTACCACACGGGTGTTAAACTATTGAAAATTACAACGGGGTGTCGTGAAGTCACCATGCCCCCCACACTCATTCATTTACATTCATTGATCTACCTTACTACTCATGCCTTGAAATGATCTAATAGTTATAGTTAAATGAAAAATGACATAGTCACATATCATATAATATATACAAACTATTATATATTTATATCAGTCCAAAGTTTTACTCGCGTAATTTCTTATAAACTAATTTTTACGCTTCATTTAACATCTATAATTGTAATACTCTCTCCATCCATAAAAGATATGTATGTTTTTTATTTTCCTCCGTGCAAAAATGATAAACAATGCCCCTATTTAGTTTACAAAAATCTCACGATACCAATTACGGTTTCTCCAAGATTATTCTTATTCTTAATATGCATTACATATCATGATAAATATGTAATTTTATGTTTTTTCAATGTAATTTTACGTGTTTTGAATTTGAAACTGTACACCCTACAAAAGAGTATAGGTGAAAGAACGTGGTGGCTGTGGCTATTGGGAGGAAAGAAGCGGACCATATTCTCTCAGCTTTAACTGCCAAAACATCAAATCAAAATCAAATCAATCAAATATTGTTTGCCAAGTTGTTTTACTTTATTTCTACCCTCCACACACACCATCTTTTTATAATTTCTATACGCTTTTTTATTTACGGTAATCGGCTTCCGTATTTCTCATACTCATAAAATAAATAAAAAAATGGTAAAATTAAATAACTAATATATATTAAAAATGTATTACGTTGCCACCAATGTGAATTAAAAGAAATTAATCTGGAATAGTGATGACTTTAGTTAGAATCTTAACGAATAGGTATAGGACTATTTATATCCAGTCAACTATTAATGCATGAACATGATTTATTTTGATCTAATATTCATAATTTATCTACTAGATTTGTCAGTTTTTATCTACTAGATTTATCAGTTATAATATAAACTAGTTTAACATCTGTGTATTACACGGGATTTAGAAAAAACTAAATATAAAAGATATTTATGAAAATTACAAAATTTTAAATTTAAAATAATAAATTAAAAGAACGTATTCTTAACCCGTGCCCTATTCAGTTTATTAATTATTATAATTATTAATTAATATTATATTTTAATATTTATATTAAATTCGTTAATAATTATATTTACATACTTATAAGAATTCAAAAAATGTAACATTTTCATTCCGTCTCTAATCTATATTAATTAATTATTATTAACTCATTATATATTTTTTATATTTAGATTAATTTTATCAATAATTATAGTTACATACTTTGAAAAATTCAAAAGCTGTCATACTACCGAGCCTTCTCGCATTGTGCATTGTCTAATAAATATTAATTAATTATTATTATATAATTTTATTTTATTTATATTTAGATATAATTCATTACTAATATTTAGTTACATGCTCCAATTATTGCAAATATATCATAATTTACATATACAGAATATTCAAAGTTTTAAAAATAAATTAATTCAACTTTTATTATAAATACAATTTATTTAATTATCTTCATAAATAGGTTTTTTTTGTAATTAATATTATTTCATATGTACTTTGTCTATTAATTAAAATAATTAATTTAGATTTGTTCTACTAATTATATATGACTTATTTATATTTTTATATTAGGAGTATAAAAGAAAATTATTGAATTAGACAAAATATAATAAAAGAAAATAATTAAGTTATTCAAGATATAATAAAAGAAAATATTAAATTAGGCAAGATACAGTAAAAGACAATATTAAATTAGGTATATATATTAGGCTCGAATGACACATAAGTAACCGAAGCACCAAATTTTTTTATTATCCAAGCGAAGCATACGAAACAGATACATAGATTATGAGGATTTTGCATTAATAATATGGTTTAACACCCGTGTATTACGGGACTTATCACAGGATAAAAATAAAAAAATTACAGAATTTTAAATTTAAATTAAAAAATTAAAAAAAGGGTATTCAACCCATGTCTTTTACATGTCTAATCTATTTATTAATTATTATAAATTTTAAGTAATTTTGTATTTGATGTTTAAATTAAATTCAATAATAATCTTACTTACATACTTACAAAAATTCAGAAGGCGCCACATTCTAAACTCGTGTCTAATATCTATTTTATTAATTATTATTAATTCAAAAGGTTAATTTAATATATTATGCAGAAAAAAAATAATAAAATAATATTACATACACTACGAGTTAGATATACGACGTTTTTTAATAGAATTATCAGAGAAACAAAAAAATAAAATGAATAATAATAATAAATTATTACACCTAAGAAAGTAAATATTAAATATATTCTAAATCTCCTTATCTAACCCCAATATAATGTATTGATAAATATATTATATGTCTACATTGACAAATTAAAATCTGACGCAAAAAAGAAAAAGGAAATGAAAAATAATAATAAAAGAATATTAGATATTAGATATACGAAGTTTTTAATAGAATTATCAGTACCTTGTACATTTTAAAGTTTTATATCACATATTCACATGTGACACGCGGGTATTATATATTTTACAGTTTTACAAACTGAACTTTTTACGGGGTTCCTTTCAAATTTAGAGTATTTTGCTTTACAACTAATTTCGTGACTATCGGGTAAAAATACTTGAATATTATTTACTGTAAAAACCATTTTTAATGTAATTAGCTAATCTCGTGACTATCGGGTAAAAATACTGAGATAAATGATGCATTGCCATGGAATTATAACCACTCATGCGTAGGGGAAAATTAGGCAAAAAACAAACTGGCAGAAAAACCGACCGAGCTCGTTTTTTAATTTGTTCTACCATAAAAATCGGATATAATCGAAACGACAGAATTACATATATTTATTATATATAAGTATAATGATATATATTTTCTTTATTTTATTTTATTTTGGCTAAAAATTGGAAACTAAAGAAAAAGTATAAATTGGAATATAATATATATATATATATATATATATATATATATATATATATATTAGTCCATAGATTGATTTGGTTTGATTTGATTATGAGTGTGTAAC
>BMAC01000491.1:86546-108397 GCA_014905375.1 Phtheirospermum japonicum
ATACACACACACACACACACTAGAACACCCATGTATTACACGGGATTTATAAAAAGTTAGATATAAAAATAATTGTGAAAATTAAAAACTTTTAAATTTAAAATAAAATATTATAAAGATGTGTTCTAAACCCGTGCCCGGTTCAGCTTATTAATTATTATAATTATTAATTAATATTATATTTTTATGTCTAGATTAAATTCGTTAATAATTATATTTACATACTTATAAAAATTCAAAAGATATAACATTTTCAACTCGTCTCTGATCTATACTAACTAATTATTATTAACTCATTTTATATTTTTAAGTTTAGATTAATTTTGTTAATAATTATAGTTACATACTTTGAAAAATTCAAAAGGTGTCATACTGTCAAGCCTTATCACATTGTGCCATTGAATAATAAATATTAATTAAGTTTTAATATATAATTTTGTATTTGTATATTAAGATTTAATTCATTACTAATATTTAGTTACATATTCCAATTATTGCAAGTATATCATAATTTACCTATACGAAATATTTAAAATCTCAAAAATAAATTATTTCAACTTTTATTATAAATATAATTTATTTAATTATTTAAATAAATAATTTTTTTTTGTAATTAAAATTATAACATATGTAATTTATCTTTTAATTAAAATAATTAATTTAAAATTTTTCTACTAATTATATATGACTTATTTATATTTTTATATTAGGAGTATAAAAGAAAATCTTTGAATTAGAAAAAATATAAAAGAATACTAATTAAGTTAGGCTAAATATAATAATAAGAAAATATTAAATTAGACAAGATACAATAAAAGAAAATTATTAAATTAGGTATATATTAGGCTCGGATGACACATAAGCAATCGACGCACCATTTTTTTTTTTATCCAAGCGAAGCAGACACATATATTAGGAGGATTTTACATTAATATATACTTGTTTAACACCCGTGTATCACACGGGACTTATCAAAGATAAATATAAAAAATATTTGTGATAATTACATAATTTTAAATCTAAAATAAAAAAATAAAATAATGTATTATCAACTGGTGCCTTGTAAATGTCTAATCTATCTATTAATTATTATAAATATTAAATAATTTTGTATTTGATGTTCAAACTAAAAATTCATCAATAATATTAGTGGCATACTTACAAAAATTCAAAATGCGTCACATTCCAAACTCGTGTCCAATATCTATTTTATTAATTATTATTATTAAATATTTTTTATATATTAATGTTTAGAATAAATTCGTTAATAATTATTAGTTACATACTTTGAGATATTCAAAAGGCGTCATACTCTCAACCCGTGTCGCATTGTACTGGTTTCTAATCAATATTTATTAATTATTAGTATATAGCTTAGTCTTTTTATGTTTAGATTGAATGCATTACTAACATTTAGTTACATACTTAGATTATTGTAAATAACTCATATTTTACCTATATGGAATATTTGAATTTCCAAAAATAAAACTATTTTAAATTTTATTATCAATAAAATTTATTTAATTACTTTCATAATAAAGTTTTTTTTGTAATTAAAATTATTTCATTATGTAGTTTGTCTTTTAATTAATATAACCAATTTAGATCTTATCTACTAATTATATATGGCTTATCTATATTCTTATATTAAAAGAATCAAAGGAAAGTATTGAATAAGGAAAAATATAATAAAATAATTAAATTAAGTAAATATTAGGCTCGGATGACACATAAGCAAACGAAGCACCATAATTTTTTATTTGTCAAACGAAGCGTACGAAGCTGACACATAGGTTATGAGGATTTTGCATTAACACACACACACACACACACATACACACACACAGGGAGCAAATTAGTGTCTAATGCAGAAAAAAAGAAAAAAAATGATAAAATAATATTACATATACTAGAAGTAAGATGCACGACATTTTTTCAATAGGATTATTAGTGTCTTATATATTTTGATTTTTATATCACACATTCACATGTGACACGCGGGTGTATGTTTTACATTTTTCCAAACTCAAAATTTTACGGGTTTTCCCGTCAAGTTTAGAGTATTTTCATGTACTTTACAACTAATTTCGTGACAAAAAAACTTGAAGATTATTTATTATGAAAACCAGTCTTACTGTAAGTAGAATAAACAATGCTTTTATTTGTGTGTAAAAATTATTTATTGTGAAAAATAATCTTTTCATAAACAGAATAAATAATATTACAATCTTTATCTATCATTTTCAATATTATTATTTTAGTATTTTTAATAAATACTTCTCATTTTTAAAATTTCGCATAATATGCACGTGCTAAACTAGTATATACATGACGTCATTTTCAATATATATATATATATATATATATATATATATATATATATATATATATATATATATATATTGAACTAGTTTGAAAATTAGGTTGAGATTGCTTATGTTTTCATTTTGAGAAGTTTGGAGATCCTAGAAAATAATGATAAATAAAATTCTTGAGAGTGAATAAATATTAGATGAAAATAAATAAATAAAGTTAGTTTAATATAAATATAGCAAAATAATGATCGATTATTAAAATTATGTGAATGATAAAATAGTAAAATTTATGCATGTATGTGCAATAAATAATTGATAATTGAATAATTTATTTTAAAAATAGTTTAAATAATTCTCAAATAAAATTTAAAATGAAATTTCTCAAACTAAAAATACAGACAATCACGACCTTGTTTCATTAGAGCATCTTCAGTGGAACAATGTTGAAAGTTGAAAAATTGACATATAGCATAAGTCTTGACAAGATCTACATTTAATTTTAAATATATCATCCAATCATGTTATTTCCCTATCTTTATTTTTTCTAAAAATAAAAAAATAAATTATCACATATATAACATTAACTCTTTATTTTTTCTAAAAATAAAAAAATAAATTATCACATATATAACATTAACTTTGATGAATTGTAGAACTTTTTTATAAAATTTCAATGTCATTTGACACATATTTTTAATTATGCATCGGAGATGATCTTATGAAGTAAATGTGGATTTTGGTCCAATCTCATTAAATTATTCTTCTATAGAATCAGACAGAGCTCCATTATGGAGCCCTATAAATGACATGACATTCATCTGAGCGCTTAATTATTTTTTTATTTTTATTTCCGTAATGGAGCCCTATCTGATTATATAGAAAAATTCGTAATCTACTTAGGAATTATGTTATTTACGGCGATTGTTAACCGTGTCTATGGACGGAAGAAGTGTATTTTTGAAAAAAAAAACAAAAAAACAAAACACACAATAATAAAAAGTTAACAAGTCAAATCACCAAATCCGACAATTAAAATTTGAGGATTTTAATTATGAGTGAACAAATTTTTTGGTTCATTCACCAGAATCTCCCTTTTTTGATATGTTTGCCCTTAATTAGTCATAAATAAAATTACACAGTTGCGGTTAAATTAGACTAAAAGTCATTGAGCAAAAGTTTAAACTCGCTATTAGATGATTAGAAATGTTCGGTTCAGTAAATTAGGGTTTAGTTAATTAGGGGTTGGATGCATACGTATTCCAATATTGGTTCAGTAGATTAACTGACTTAAACATGTTTTGGGAAAGGAGTTTTAATTAATTCACCAAACTTTAGGCCGATTTTACACGAAACGTATAATCAAACAAATGCAGTCCGTGTTCCAATCTGAAGTTCCAGCATCACTATGATATCATCCCTTTCTCTCTGGTAAATTGGTAATGTATTTTATTATTTCTTTTCCAAGGAATAATATTTTTCTAAAAACAATCCTAAATATGGTCTTGCGGCACCACACATCTTAAAAGCGGTGTAAATTGATGGATATATAAATGTAAAAGTGATAGGGACCATGGCTGCAAATGATAATACATGAGATTTATTAAATTCAATCGACGCCTGATTTTCCGTTCAAGAAATCACCACCTAATGCGTGTGTAATGCACGCGCCATTTTAATAGTTTTTTTTACGAAATTTTAGAATGAAGTTGCATTTAACAAATCTCAAATGGTAACGGTTGTTATTTACAACAGAAAATACGCTACATGGACAAATTGCAAATCACGCATAGTTCGTATGATAGTTTGTACCAAAAAATAATTTGAATGATAAATTGTAAAAACATACCGTAATTTGGGAGATAAAAAGTCTTTTTTCCAAAAAACTTATTTCCCACAATAATAGAATAAAATTATGATAGCGCAATTTTTATTTTTAAACAATCATTATAATTTAAATTGACTACATTGTTCATTATTTAGTTTCAAAAAAAATCTGTAAATAAGTTCTAATTAATCATTTAAAATATGAATTATGAAAAAATATAAAAATAATAGAAAAGGATTTTAAAATAATATTATATCGGATAAACAAATATAATAATTTATAACTAGATTATAAGGACTTAGTTAATAAATTTGAAAATTAAGAAAATCATAAAACACATAAAATAAATATGTAAAAAAAGGAAATTATGAAAACAATTATTTATAATAAGAGAAAATAATATAAAATTAACATAATTATTACAAAGATATAGAGTGTAATACCGGAAAGATTCAAAAATACATAAATAAAATATAATAACTAATAAGTAAATATAATATAATATTAAAAAACCATAAAAATAAATATAATTATCATTAAAATGCTTAAAAGATTTAAAAAAAATACATAATAAAATAAAATAACTTATAAGTAAATTATAAATACTTATTTAATAAATCTTGAAATTAATAAATTATATATACATATATAAGAGAGAGAGAGAGAGTTCTTTTGCAACCTGTATACAACCTAAACTATATTGTTTTGTATAATATAACAATCCATACTACACAAATGAAATAGAAATGCTTAGAACGGATATAATGAATTCTTTGGTTGGTTCTTCCCACAATACAAAGGAATGATCTTTATTTTTTTTTGGAGAATAAGAGATGTCCTTTTCAATTTTGAAGTGAGATTTATTTTTTGCAGTTATCGTCTAATATTTCGTAAAAGAAATCCCACCAAAATGGCGTGTGCATTTCACGCGTATGAGTTAGTGACTTTTTGAAAAATAAAGGATTTAGAGGTTGTATTTATCAAATTCGATGTAGTACAGGTTGCAACCGATAATTAAAAAAATAGGTTGCAAAGCGTAAATTGTTTATAGTACAAGTTACAAGTGATAATCTTTTCAATATTCTATATCACACATGAAAGGTAATAATTGTCTTTACCTCAAATTATCAATCGCATGTTAAAATGTGCACTATACTCGTATAATATTTGTATATATAATACGCTAAAAAAATAGTTTTTTTATCGAGTGAAAAATCCTTTGGTAATGGTAAAAAATCCATCGGTATTCAGCTTGAGGGATTTACCTGGGGAAAAATGCCCTCGACAAAACCCTCATCGGTATAGGAGACTGAGAGAAACAACGCATTCGGTAATCATTTCGACTGATCTACCTAACGTTGATTTCTTCGGCAAATAATCTGAGCCTCGAACTAGATTGTCCTCAATAATCCTACGGGGAACCAATTTCCCCTCGGTATACCGAAAGCATAATGATGCCCATGGTAACTTTATTTTAAAAAAACCAAAAAATAAATAAATTTACCCATCAATTAGTTTAGTTTTGTTTTTTTTAATTCTAAAATAATGAATCAGCCTCGTGGTATCTTTAGAAATATAATGACACATCATTAATTACGTACACAATATAATAAGTTGATCGATTATAAGCTCGATCGTACCATATATATCATTGATATTACGCGATGCATATTAATAAAAACATATTCGATGACAATTATATATGAAAACCAGACTAATTATTTAAGTTTGTAAAATGTCAGTATATGCTCTATTTTAATGTTATTATAATTTTTTAGTTTATTAAAATAAAGAGGGCTTTTCATGCCCATGGTTACAGATGGTTACAGAAGGGAGTTAAATCCCTCCATTAACACCCTCCTTTTTTTTATTATTTTTTAATTCCCAATTTTTTTTGAGAGGGCATGAAATGCCCTGGGTATTATTGATGGAAAACACATACCCTCAATAATATTTATTTATTTATTTATTTTCAGCTATTTGTCGATGGTGACAAATGCCCTCGAAAATACCGAAGACATTTTATTCCCCTCGTCCCATCGGGTATACTAAGGGTAGAATTGTCCCATCAGTATTATCGTTGGTGTCGGTTTACCGAATAATTTACTAAGGGTGTTGTTGTCGAAAGTTTAATCCTTTATTATTACAGAAGGCATATTTTCTCTCGATAATACCCTTGGTAAATCACTTTTTTTTTTGTAATGAGTTGAAAATCCTTCTTGTTCTGGAACGAATTTTGAACTCATTAAAAAATATGCAATATTGTCTTGTTAAGTTTTATACACATATTATACTTTTCCCGTATATTACTTGAAGAATAAAGCTCCAATTTAATAAAAATAAATTATATTTTTATAAAGAAATAAGAATTCTTGAAAAAAAAAAAAAGCAAAATACATATTTTGTGAATAAAAATAACAACACATTACCTGTAAAAGTACTAATTATTATTAAAAATTCATTTGTATATACCTCTCTTAATGATAAGGTAAAATTTAAATCAAATTAAAATTTAATAATTGCAATGAATTTTCACATTTAAAGTAAACTTAGTTATAACTCTTAAATAGATAATAATATTATATAAATTGAACTACATTAAAAATAAGAATGTGGAAATTTTTGTTAATATTTAAGAAAATGTAATATTTGTAGAATAGTTATAAATAATATAGTAATTATTTACAAAATATTTCAAAATAGATGGTAATATGACACTTTTAAATAATTTTTAATTATATATTTATTAAAACAAGAACAATATGTATAAAAATTATCACTAAAATAAACTGTACCCTTAACCCGTTTAATTTATCTTTATTTATATTTCATAAACTCGTGTAAAACTAATTAATATATATTTGACCATAATCTTGATCATAATTCAAAAGAAATAAAACAAATCCCGTCACGTCACGTATTTAACTAACTAAATCAGTCCAGTTTTTGTTAATTAGTGCATTACGAGAAGTACTTACAATACATTTCTAACAACTCATGTTAAAATTATCTTTAAATTTCAACTCAGTCTGCCAAAGAGTTCCAATGTTTTCGTCAGGAAATATTCAAACCTAGTTGGGCATGAATAGTATTAAGTCATTTCTAGAATTATAGGCTAGCATATGCATATTACTACAATGCTATTGACCATAGAGAATAGTGAGAAACTAATATTATTATAGTCATTTATGGGATGAGGCTAAATTTGCCGAATCAATTTTTATTTTTAAGATATATATTCCACAACGTTTTTCCCGCAATTAAAAAGAAAACATTATCCTAGCTATAGCAGTATTCTTTAAGTTAAATTAAAAGATTCTTCTAATAATTCTACTTATTTCAATTATTATTCCAATGGTAACAAACAAGTAGTGGGAAATCTGATCTCTACACTACACCATCTGAACACGATAAATTAGTTAAAAATTACATCACCTTATTCTGTTTTATCTTTTCAAATATCCATGGGCCCATTATAGAAGTACTCACACACACTAAAAATTAAATGCACCCTGTCACCCAATAGACCAAGGAATTAACGTTTTATTTAACAAATTACAAAAGCAAAACAAAAAATAAAGATAAAAAAATAAATCAATTATACCAAAAAGTATCAGACACAAAATTAATAATTAATAATACACAGAATAATAATATGGCCTCCCCATTCTACTTGACTCCATTCTTGTTTGTTCTCCAAAACCTTCATTTTTCTTTTTCTTCTCATTTTATTTAGAAAATTTTTTATTTAAAAAACATATATATGGATGAGATGTATGGGATTCACTCAACCGGCGATGAATATTCAGACAAGGCTTTAATGTCTCCGGATAATCTGATGAATATTGCGGCGGATTGTAATTACAATCACTATCATTATGATCCTCTCATGGTCCCCTCGGCCGATCACCACCGTCGGATTAATCCGGTGTTTGAATCCGACGGATTAGGATTAATCCAGTGTTCGGCGGTATCTGAGTCGGCTTCTAATGTTAATAATACTAATGTTCATCACAATTACAGAGATGGAGATAATCACGATGATGACGTGGCTAATTACGGCGTGATCAAGGCTAAAATTGCTGCTCATCCTTCTTATCCGAAGCTTCTCGATGCTTATATCGATTGCCAAAAGGTTTAATCTTTTTCATTTTATTTTTTGTTTTTTTTATATAATAAATAGGTTTAAGCAAGCTGCTTTAATTTCTTTTTAATAATATATTCTGTTTAATTTTCAGGTTGGAGCGCCACCGGAGATAGCGTACTTATTAGACGAAATCAGGCGAGAAAAAGACGTACTGTGTGAACAAGACACCGTCACTATGTGTTTAGGAGTCGATCCTGAACTTGATGAGTTTATGGTCTCTTTCTCTCTCTCTCACACACACACACAAACACGGACACCGGCAAAATTGAGTTATTTTATGTGTGCATTTTTAATTTTTAATTATGGGTTTTTGTTATTTGGGCACAGAGAATTCTTTAATGATTATTAGTATTATTAATTTATGAATTGATTTTATTTTGTGTTGAAATTAGGAAACCTACTGTGACGTATTGGTGAAGTGTAAGACGGATTTGTCGAGGCCTTTTGATGAAGCAACCTCTTTCCTCAACAAGATCCAAACCCAACTCGCCAACCTTTGCAAAGGTAATTTTATTACCCATCTGTGTCTGAAAATGATATTTGGTTTTGTTGCAATCTATTTCATGCATGTCTAAAAATTAAATTATTTCTCACACTTATTGCAAAATTATTCCAACATCAGAAACCCTAAAATTGAAAGAGGGCTTCTATATTTTAGGTTTCTGTTTTTTTTCTTTTTTCTTTTTTTCCTCTCTCTCTAAATAATCTGCAAACAAGACCAATCGAGTAAATTATTAAAAAAATGGGTTGGGCTGATTTTATATTAATTAATTCTTAAAAAATGTGTTCTTTTTCTTTACTGTTTGCATAGTAAAGTGTAGTCGTGTTAAAAACACGGTACAGTGAATGGCACTTATCTCTTTGTTTTTACCAGTTTAGGTGCAGTTTTCTTGAAGATGTTCAAAGTTTAGTCAATCATTAGTCTCCCGCTATCACACTTGTTGTGGGTTTTTTTGGTTTGTTTGTTTATTTATTTAGTACTATCATTATTTTTCCTATTTCTTCTACATTGATCTTTGGTTTCTTGTCAGAGGAAATTAAAGGTTGAAATATAAAACCATACATAGCTAGAGATTCTGATTTTGACGTATCAGAGTCCAGATGACATGCCTAGCCCTGGTTTCTTTTTTGCCGCACAGTAGTAGTAGTAGTCTTTTCTTTTGCTACATATACTATATATATATATATAGTACCATTTTTGTATTATTTATATACGCATATATATTTTATAACAACTAATTACATGCTTATAGGTCACATTTCTTGTTTTCCAAAATTCTGAACTTATTTCCTCTTAATCTTTGTTGTGTACACTCTCTTAGTCATTTGATCCAGGGTTTTTCAACTTTGGATTGGAATTTTCTTCCCAAAATATCATGATTTTCAAAATCCTAATCCTAAACTCTATTTCTCGCCAATTTTTAACCCCAACATTAAACCAATAAAATCTATAATAATATTATACAATATCTATTGGCCAGACAAGATTTGATATCTTTTGTCATTTCGAATGAAAACCCTGTAATTCTAAAATTCTTCAAAAACCGTTTAGGGCCTGTTTAGCCTAGCATTCGTTAGAAATTCTAAATCTAGGTTTTCAAATCTTGGGGTATTCAGAATTTTGGTACGGTAAGAATTATTGAATTCTTTACTTTTTACGGTAGATGTCAAATAATGTTTGAAAAAAATGATGATAATATATTATTATATTGTATTTGATATGAATTTATGTTTAAAAAGTAAACGATATTTTATTATAATATTGCATTGAATAGTATTTAATTATATATGTTAATAGAATAGTATGTGATATAGATTTGGTGAATCATTTGATTTTTAAGTTTTAAAATAAACGAATATTACAATATGGTATTTCGAAACCTAAGGGAAACATGCCCTTAACGATTTGGAGCTTGGTGCAAAGAGTGTCTGAAAACATTCCCTTAAACAATTAGTTGTTTTGAATTCTATGATATTTTATTGAATCAATATATTACATCTCATTCAGGTGTATGATAATGTGCGTAATTTGTTTTTTTCTCCATTAGTATTCCGGGTTTTAAGGATATGTTGAGTTCCATCAATGGAAAAGGAGAGTAAAAGAAATCAGTAACAAGGAAACCTGAGCTAGAAACAATTGTTCCCTTATCGTTTCTAAATCAAGAAAGAACACAAAAGGATTCGTTTTTTTTATCACCCTATATGTTTTTTTTTTCTATATTTGAATCTGCATCCATGTTAATATCCTGCTTTATGTTTTACATGGTCTAATTTGTCACATCATTATGCTACACAATTTCTATGTGGAATAATATATTTGAAGGTCTTTTGATTTGAATTGATTTTTTTGCAAAATGTCCAAAATGTTTGTTTTTTTCTTCTTTGAAAAGTCTTTTGATTTCTTTTTTTCATAAATGTGTTTTGAATTAAATGTACCTATATTGTTCATTAAATTTGATGTTGTGGACTATATAAATGATTCTGTGGTCACTTCAAAAGAATCTCAAGTTCCAACAGATGATGTGTTGTCTCAGCGTGCATGAACGATAGAAACTGAACCTTGGAATGCGTTTTATTGCTAATTAGTTGGCAGTTAAAGCTTTGTCCTTTTTTTAGTGAGGGTAGTTGCTAACATAGCTTAAATATATTTTAAATAAAGTTAGATGTACTTTCAGAAAAATAAATAATTTAAGTACTTACAGCTTTAATTATTTGACGATTAAGCTTCCTTTTACATCTAATGTTGACGTTTTCTTTAATTCTGATAAAATGTTTGGGTTGGCATTGTCTACAATATTGTTTATTGATTAAGATTTGTCCTAAATGTAATTAATTAGTTTAATTGTAAGTACAATTGGAAAATCCCTACTTTGGTTTATTTAACAATTAGTATATATATTCTTGTGACAGCCTTAGAAGTTCAGGATTTACACGTGATGAACTAAAAAGGGTTTTTGATAAGGTATAATAAAGCCAATCTTGTTGACAACGATTAAATTATATAAGTACTTGGTTGTATAAAAAAACAAAAATTATATATATATATATTTGTTTGAAAGTACAATTTTAGCTTTTCAGATGGGTTTATTTCCATTTGTAGCTGGACCTGTAGCAGTGGGATTTGTTTTCTTAAATCAAATCTCTTCATTAATGCTTTTAAATTGGTTGCTAAATTAATCCCTTTTCGCATCTTAGGATACACTAAGCACACATTTAGATGTTCCACTTAATAAAAGTTGCATCAGCACATTTTCACGTGTGGGTTTGATAGTGTGATTACAGTACAATATGCTGTCTCCAATTAAAGAATTAATTAGCTAGCTAGCCTGATTTTGTGGTCTTTTCTTCTTAGTTGACCAATCTGAATTGAATTCCTCTTGGTGAACCCATTTTTGCATTGATGTATATGCATCAAATCTTTTATAATGAAGTGTTAAATTACATTTTTACAGTTTTTTTTTTTTAAATTAGATATTTTCGGTTCCTATTTATATCTCTGCACATAGAGTTGAGTCTAGCGGATTATACGACGATAATTTATCAAATGCAAACCTAAAAGATAGTGACTGTTTGTTAATTCCCATTTTATTTTCTAGAAAAAGGATAATAGTAGAAATAACCTAGTCTTTTTTTTTTTTTTTGAAATTTTATTAAATGGTCAATTTCAATGAGATGGGTGGATAGGTGTTTGTAGAGTAGAATCGAGGGTCCAAAGAAGTATCGAGATTACATTATTGGGAGATAGAAAAAAGGTGGGGCAATGGGCAAATGACTTTAGTGGGGGAAAAAAGCCCGAATAGACCGGGTGATCGAATTTCACATGGGCGCCCGGGGTTTGCGCTGAAACCCGGCCCACCTTCTCAGCCATTCACATACCCACACATGCACATATGTCTGCCTCACTTCTCTTGGCTATAAATGGTTGTCAATTGGACAAATATTTTTTTGCCATGTTATTGGACTTTGTGCCAGGTGATATGCACTGTAAGTATTAGACTCACTCATCAAGTTTAGTGGGTCCGCATAATATTAATCTTTCACTTCGAGCAGGGCCCACAATTGAATATTTAATTGATTTTATTTTTGAATTATTGAATTGTATAGAAATAATTTTGCAAATAGGAGATCTCTTTGCTATGTTGGTCACCTACAACAAAAAATAAGAAAAAAAAAACCTTTTTCCTGCTGAAAATGTAAATATATTATATTTCATGTAATATCTAATATATCTTTTTTTATTTGTTTTTTTAAATTTCACCAAAGATATCAAATGTGCATTTACTAACAAATTGGTGTGCAAATGTCCAGCTATGAGTCATTGGGCTGTCCAGATGTGGGGTTTTTGGGGTAGTAGATAGGAAAAAAGTGTTCATTGCTATTAAGAAAGGTCTGGGGCCCATGAACAGTGGGCTCGGCCTTATGGAGGCCCATACAGGCCATACTAGGCTTTTATGTGATACTTCTAATCTTCTGCACCGCTGCTCCGATTTCATGGCCCGCACTGACTATGCAGCCACTGTTATTTGACTAGGAAAGTTAAGGTGGAAAAGAAAAAATATCCTAAGATTTGGACAATTATTTCAGTTATTTTAATCCCTTTTACTATGTCTCACTTATTTTAATACTCATCCTATACATGCATTGGTAATTAATTATACATGGGTGCACTTTTGCATGGCAAAAACAAACCTCAAGGGGTTATTTAAGATTTTGAGATTTTTTTTTTTGTAAATTAGGCTAAACCTAAAAAACGAAACACGATAAAATATATACGAGATCCAAATTGTGACATGGAATGTGAGTTTTGGGCAGATGATGGCGCATTGTCGTCAGATGAGGAGTTTAGTGGAGGGGAAACGGAAATGCCGGACCCTCAGACGAAAACCGAGGATCGAGAGCTCAAGGACCGACTCTTGCGTAGGTATGGTAACCACATTAATAGCCTCAAGCTCGAATTTTCAAAGAAAAAGAAGAAAGGTAAGTTGCCAAAGGAGGCTAGACAAACGTTACTCGAATGGTGGAGTGTTCACTACAAATGGCCGTATCCTACGGTTAGTAATCTCCATATTTTCACTTGCGACTCGTATTCGAATGAAAATATTATAGTTTTAAGGTAAATGAACCGAATCTTTACAATATATTTATATCGTTTTCACTATTAATTATGATCGTCTTACATAAGACAGGCTTACAACAGTTTTTGTTACTGGCTTGCCGGTGTTAAAAATCATATTAAGGTTTCGCCTCTTATGAATTAATGATTTTGAAGTTTTAAAATTTTACATAAAAAAACCAAATACATGAAGAAAAATAAAAATTTCACTAATATTATAAAATTGCATGTTTGAAAATTGTTCATGTGGTATGATTATATATATGCAGGAGGCAGATAAAATATCCTTGGCCGAAACAACGGGTTTGGATCAGAAACAGATCAACAATTGGTTCATAAACCAGAGGAAGAGGCACTGGAAACCTTCTGAGAACATGCACTTAGCTATGATGGATAATATGTCCGGACATTTCTTCATTGATGACTGACATTTATGATATATTTAACTCGCAGATGTTTATGCTCAATGCTAATGCATATAGCTAGCTGTGTATATTCTGAGATGAAACTGATGTTCTCACCGACTTTAAACGTTTTGGTATCAAATAATCACAAATATTTCCTCTAATGATCCTTCTTTTTTTCCGTGTCGCTCTTTATCTTAAGAAATTTAATTGATTCGAATAATATTTATCAATGTTCCAAAAAGCTCGCTAGGATAAAATGATGTTATCTAGCTATTAATTATTTAGTTATTATATGGTGTTGAGACTTAGATATCGTGATACAGATACTCCACTTTTTGATATTGTTATTTGTTGAGTTGCATCAAGTATGATCTATCAATTCCATGCCTACGAATAATGAATCCGTCATAACTATTTAATTAAGGTTACAAATGATTAAAACCTAAAAAAAATACAAATGAAAAAGGGGTTTAATGCGTGAAACAGTGCAGCGTAATAAGATACGGAAAGGCGGGTGAATGCCAACGAAGAATTTCATGCATTATTTTGATCTATAGTACATTGAAGGGCAATAGCTACAATTCGAGTGATAAGGACATTTATTTTATTTTATTTTATTTGGTATCTTTTGTAAATATTATGAATATACTATAGGAGGTAGAGTTTTGTTAAACGACATTATAAGTTACAGCGACCTGATAGGAACAGGTCGCGTGACTATGGAACGACATGACGACCTGATAACTATAGGTCGCATGACTCGCGACCTAATAGATTCAGGTCACATACATTGCGACCTAATGTGATAAAGTCAAGTGAGTACCGACCTGACAGATCTCAGCATCACAACAATTCTATATATGCATTCGTATCTTTCAATAATTTATATGTATAGTTCCAACAAGTAGGCACATTTTTTGAAATTTTTTTTCAAACCCGTTTCCTTACAAAATCTCACACATTTTTGTTGCAAATATTTATTTTTATGGATACACATGACTATACACATGACTGCTGTTTTAATAGGAGAAAACTCAAATCTTCAAAGCATTCAAACCATCTTGAGCACACAAATTCAAAATATGAAATATGCATCTAATATGAAAAAACAAGTCACCAATAGATGATTTAGAAATACTAATAAACTCATTAATACTCGTCATATTAGCAGTAACATTATCAAATGAAATAGAAAGTATTTTTTACTAGACCATATTTTTGACAAATCATATGAATTAATTGACAAATATTATGTGCATTATGAGGAGGTTTAAAATCTCTAAATGCAAGCAAACGTTTTTGTAAAGTCCATGACTTATCAACCCAATGACATGTAACACCCATGTAAGAGTTTCGTTCCCGATGATCACTATAAACATTCGAGCAAATTGAAACTTTGTTTGTTAAACTAGCAAATTCATTATATAAGTTTAATCTATATTCATCAACAATTTTTTAATATTATGAGTAACGTTAGAGCGTGAGACTCTCGTACTCAAGGGATTAAAAGAAAATTTGGTGAACTTTTCGTATAATTCATCTCTAACAAAGTTAAAAGGAAGAGACCTATAAGAAATAAAATTTGTCAATTCCTTTCTATAAGTAGAGTCGGAATATGTAAATAGCGAATGGGAGTTTATATTTACTTGTCCTCCTTAGTTACGTTTGAGTCTTATCGATACCGACTTTGTCGGGGTGTTTGTTGTTGAGATGGTTGTACATATTTTCATATCCTCCTCCTTCTAGGAATTGTAAGATGATGTACAATAGTTGCAATTGACATGGTACATCTTTCTTCATATTTTTACCATCTTTTGGAGGCGGTTTGCTTGCGGGTGACGGGATCTCAACTTTTTGAATTTTTTTTTTTGAAAATGTCATATTTTAATACCGTTGTTGCTCGAGAATGAGGTTCTCAAGAAGATGGCTTGGAGGCAAATCATCGTGCTCCACCCCCTTTTGATCACGCATTTCTTCATCGGCAAAGGCGGCGACGACTCGATAAGTTCAATCAATGTCGTTATCACTCTAATTTTCGTCAATGTCGATGGGATTGGAATTGTAGTCACCGACCGAAGGGGTGTTGCCCTGTGATAAGCCGAAAGGATGGAAATTGGCATCGTCATCGAGTGGGGAAAATTGCTTTTTTTTTTGTCCATTATATTGTCCACTTTCCAATTTTGAACCAAGATATTGTCCAGTATCAAAATACAAACACGAAATTGGCAAAATAATCAAAAAATATCCAAAATTATCATGTTCGTGCCGAATTACTGACGTGGCAGGATTATTTATTTTCTTATCATTTTTCGTTTATTTTTAAATGTTAAATGGAGGTAAAAAGTCATTTTTGCCCTTAATAATCTTAAAATTACTATTGTTAAATTATTAAATGAAAAAAAAACACATTAATGCAGTAAAATTATTAAAATTAAACCCATAAAAAAGTAATTTTTAAGCCAAAAAAAAAAAAGAAAAGGAGTCAGCTTAGAGAAGTATAAATTCTTGAATTAATTAAAATAGATAAATCAATATTCAATTTCAAAAATTTTTGAAATTTTTGAAAATTTCAATTTCCAAAAACTCACTTCTTTGATTTATGTGCTGCAAAATCTCACTTTTTTGATTTTGCCATCCAATCAGATAACAGGAATAATTTCAAATGCGCAGCGAAATTGCGTAAATCTCAGAATTTTGAATCTTCGATAACTATATGAACGGCACTGTACCAGACTTTTCCAGTCTGATAAAATTGGAAATTCTCGATTTGTCCAATAATTATTTTTCCGGGCCTTTCCCGGGCTGGGTCGGAAATTTGACGGGCCTGGTTTCATTAAGCCTCGACGATAACGATTACGACGAGACCCTCAGGAATTTGAAGAATTTGAGTTATCTTTATTTAGCCCCGTCGAGCTTGAGGGGACAAATTCCTGAGTCCATTTTTGAATTGGAGAAATTAGGCACGTTGGATATGTGCAAGAACAAAATCTCCGACGATTTTCCGGCGTCGATCGTGAAATTGAAGAATTTGTTCAAGATCGAGCTGTATCAGAACAATATGACCGGTGAAATTCCGGATGGGCTCGCTGATTTAACCCTCTTACAGGAGCTTGACATTTCTGCAAACCAACTGTTTGGCGAAATTCCCTAGAGAATTGGGGATCTGAAAAAATTAACCGTTTTTTAGATTTTCAAAAACAATTTCTCCGGCGAGATCCCGCCCGGGTTTGGAGGCATGAAGCACCTGATCGGCTTTTCGGTTTACACGAACAATTTCTCCGGCGAAATTCCTCAGAACCTCGGCCGTTTTTCGCCGTTAAACAACATCGACATATCCGAGAACCAATTTCAATTTTCAAAAATTTCCGTTAAACATCATCGACATAAGAGTGATTCAATATTCAATTTTTGAAATTGTATATTGATTTATCTGTTTTAATTAATTCAAGAATTTATACTTCTCTAAGTTGACTCCTTTTCTTTTTTTTCCTTGGCTTAAAAATTGCTTTTTTATGGGTGTAATTTTAATAATTTTACTGCATTAATGTGTTTTTTTATTTAATAATTTAACAATAGTAATTTTAAGATTATTAAGGGCAAAAATAACTTTTTACCTCCATTTAATATTTAAAAATAAATGAAAAATGATAAAAAAAAAAAAATAATCCTGCCACGTCAGCAATTCGGCCCGAACATGATAATTTTGGACCTTTTTTGATTATTTTGCCAACTTCGTGTATGTGATTTTATACTGCACAATATCTTGGTTCAAAATTAGAAAGTGGACAATATAATGGACAAAAAAATAATTTTCCCTCATCGAGTGCTATCTTTTTCCCTTATCGTCTCGATGAGAACGAGAAGAACCTCCACGACTTGCCATTTTTATATATAGATTAATACAAAGAAATAAGAAAAAATAGTAGGCTAAAATGGGATTATAAATTTAGAATTAACTAGAAAGTAAGAATTATGTTTAGAATTATAACATTAAAATTAAAACTTTAAGTTTATGAAAACTTGGTAATTAAAGAAGTTTAGTAAATAACTAAATTTACAAAAAAGAATAATGTAGAATAGAGAATTATAGAATAGTTGATAGTTTAATGTGATTCACTTTTCTCCATGAAGTGGGCCCAGTTGAATATTTTTTGCCACAAACTTTTATGGGTGCGGATATACTCACCCCAAAAATTTATTAGATTACCCCAATTAAAGTTTTTTTCTATAAAAATACCAAAATTACCCTTTTAACTTTAAACACCCCAAAACACAATTCATCTTCAACCTCCATTACCACCTCTGTGCTATGTTCCCACCCGCGCTGTCGCTCAATACCCTGTGTTAATTTGATTTAATGTAGAGTGGGTTTAGTGAGATAGTTGGCATTTTATCTCTCGTCAGAGATGAGTTCCGTAAGACAAAGGCCTTTTGTTTTTCAACTTCATAGACCATTATTTTCATTTCAGCCGAAGCAAAAGCCCAATATACACACCTCGCAAACCAAATAAATGGACTGCACGACCAATGGAAGAGTATTGGGCTAATCTAATCTTACCTTTGCATGTGTCTTCTTAATTATCGACTAATTCATTAAATATAGTCCTGCAGGAAAAAAAAAAGAAAAGAAAAAGGTGGTAATCCAGGATCTTGGTATAGGATAGAAACTAAATTAGCTATAATTAAATAAGCTGTAAATTTGCATGGTCAAATGTTTTGGAAGTCCTTTTGAGCATCAAAAGAACTGGCAAGAAAAATATAAATGATATGTCATGGGCGACAGCGCGGGTGGAAATATAGCCCATCGCGTGACGGTCCGGGCCTTACCGGTTCTCGGTTCGAGAAGTTGAAAATCGTTGGGGTGATCGGAGTGAAGCCCTTTTTCGGTGGGGAGGAGCGCATTGGGGTGTAATGGAGGTTGAAGAAAATGAATTTTACTCGGGGGTATTTAAAGTTAAAAGGGTAATTTTGACATTTTTATGAAAAAAAATTTAATTGGGATAAACTAATAAATTTTTAGGGTGCGTACCGCACCCAACTTTTATACTAATTTATTTTCGATCACAATTTCACTAAAAAAACATTCATCTTGTATCCAAATATTTTTGAACAAATGAGTATTTTGTATAAAAAATCAAATTCTATGTTCAACTCCTCCTGATCTCAACTCTACCGCCGCCCGTCGTTGCAGTTCGAACTTCTTAACAAATTCCATCAGAAACAACATTTGGGTTCATTAACGAAGTTTACAGATTGGAATCTTACGAAAGAGACACCATTATTGAGAAAATCGACTCGCAAAATGCCATCGCTTTCTTCTTTCTTCTCCGAAATGTGTTCGGTATCCGTCACTCGCCGAACGCAAAGTTCATCGTCGGCTCTTCGGTGCTCGAAGAAGAAGGTAACCGACATTTTTCTTTTTAATGAATTGTTTGTGATTAAATTGATTTTTGGGTGAAAATTCTGATATTGGAGGATTTTAGCTATTTCGTAGTAGTAATTGCTAATTGTTGCTGTTTATAGATTTTTTTATGATTTCTATCAGGCTCTGCATATGCACATGCATTGTGTGAGCTACTTCGTACTAGCTTCACGGGCCGGGTCCGGGCCAAACAGTGTGGGATATGCTTGCCCTCGTCTATTCCAGAATCGGTATGGTTCATGATGCCCTTTTAGTCCTTTCCAAGATGAAGGACCTAAATTTCTGTCATCAATATTAACATAAATTAGTATATTAGACAATTTGAGGCACACCGATGTCATGTGGGACATTTTGAAACTTATGGGTCCCACCTGTTCGAGTTCGCGAATTTGATCTTCCTCGATGGTCTATGCAGGCAGTCCTTAAATTTGGTATTATATGCCTAAATATTAAATAAAATATGGTATTATATGTAAATTCCAGCCCTACCGAGCCGCCTAGGAGCTCGGCGCTTGTCCGCCGCCTGGTGATTTTTTGAACCATGGATTTTAGCGAACTCTTGAATTATGTAGAAGCCAGTCGTTCGTTACGCTGGCCCGATGATTTGAATGTTGTTGTTGTGCAAAGCCAAATTATTTCAGCCAAGAAACTCGAGCTTGAGTTCGAAATTGTGAGATGCACATTTAATATTACATCTTGTGAATATGACCCTTGCCTTACACGAAACATAGTATTTGATAAGTCCAAAAAGTTGAACTACCAAATAAATGGGGTACTAACCCCAAAAATAGAGATTAGTGACCTAGAAAACCTCCAAACGTGACACAGCGACCTCCAAAGAATCCGCAATCTTCACAGCGACCCCGACTTCCTGCAAAACAACGCCTAGAACGGGCCGGATTTCGAGCCCGTTAAGGCCCTTCGACGCTTAAGTTAATAAGCGAAAAACACACTTCTTCTCTCTCTTAATAATATTAGTGCACTCAGATAATAAATGCGTAAATAAGCATTAACCTTAAAGAAAGAAGCCAAGGGCTCCTTTTATAGGKATGGGARAAGATTCCCAATATYTAGGGTTACCTTTCGTAATAAGAATTTCATTTACACCAGRATTCCACAATCGCCTCTCAATTAAGACTCCTCATACTTGGTAAGTTCCCATAAAYAATAAACTTCTCCATAGATAWCSCAATTAAGYYGGGRCATACAGCCCACCAGGCCCATAATGATTCACATATATTAAATCCACAAAACGGGCTCAAGTACTCAGCCCAAATTACAAGAGATCGCGACCCTGTATGAAAAGTCATCCTCATACTACAGGTCGCTACTCTTCACAAAACAATCCACTCGAATTACTACAGCTCGCCCACCTCCCAGGGGTACACCCTCCCTAAGAAATGAGGTCGCCTTCCATAAATAGTCACGATTATCACATAATCTCACGTGTAGTTATTTTGGTCCGTATCAGCTAGTCCCCCATGTTCTAGCTGATTGAGGTATGAAATCAGGTAGGACATGTAAACATAAAATTTCAAGAGTATTAAACAAGCACATGAGCGAAACAGCAATGTATCGTACCAAAGCTCGCATCAGAATCACCCAGTTTCAACAAACCAAGTTATGACAGGTCGCAACATGTTCACGCGACCTGAAAGGTATCGAGCTCTCTTCTCAAAAGTAATCACAAGTCCCCAAGAGCAACAGCTTAAGTGGCACACGAGATGCATCCTTACGAGCTCAATCCTCTTTTCATAAAGCGACCTGGAAACCACTGTACCAGCCGACCTCAAAAATATAAGCCCATAATCATGACAAAACCATAAAATCAAAACACGCCTTCTTTCTTTCTGTCTCGTCCCACTGACGCTTCATTAAATGCGGTCCGCCACGCGGCGCAATCTCAAAATCTCGGCATATAATAAGTTCAGTGGGCCCAAGAATTAAAGGCCCAAAACATTCCCTTTGCAAACCCTAATTAATCCCGCTCCTATCTGTCACATCAGCTTTTCCGCCTCCCCATACAAAACCGTCTCGTCTCCCCAATTCACCATTTTACTTCATCTCAACTAAAATTTTCACCATTGTCGCTCTGCAAAAAAGCTCGCCAAATCACAACTACTCCAGGATCCACCACTAATTCACAGCTTACCAATAATGGATGAGCTCGGCGATATGTGTAAGTCCCCCAGATTCCCTTTCAAATTTAATTATACATTTAAATTTCGACTGTATTCGCTGAGTTGTGCTTATTTGCTGTGTTATCTCCTTCTGAATATATTTATCATGGAACAATCATCAGCCACATCCAACAATAATCCCTTAACCCAATCACTCTCTCCCCGATTCTGATCTCGCCGAAAACCCTTTCATTATCGAACCGAGGCCAAAACCCTTAGCATTACCCTCCTCTGGCCTACGCGACGAGCCAGAGGGTGATATCTCATGGGAAGAACTTCGAGCCCAAACCGCAGCCAGCAACCCTTCTGGCGACCTATCCCTTCTTACTCCTGAGGTTCCCCTTATCCCAGAAGGCATCCCCCTTCAGGAATCGAGGGATCCTTCATCCACCGCACACTTCCGGGAGAATCCTGTAACCGTGGATGAATCCCTTTCCTTTGA